>OZ026525.1:15125187-15268863 GCA_964019695.1 Loripinus fragilis
ACGCCCAAAACTTACGTTTGATAGAAAAAAATCTAACATATTTTGTGTTTACCTCACTAAAATTCGAACTTCTGATAATTCGATATAAAACCTCTGGTCCTACTGACTTCGAATTAACGAGATTTGACTGTATTTGAAACAATGGTAAGTTTAAGGACAAGCAAATCTATTAAGTAAAAGTAAAACTCTACATACACAAAATAAACACAATCCCAGTTAGCTTATAAAATCTATGTAAACTATATAACTACTACACTTAAAGCGTAGTGTTCTCCCTTTATTTTCCAGTCAAGACACATACTTAAAATGTGAAAACATGACAGTGTTTGTAAAACAAGTCAAAATGTTCAAAACAACATTAGCATTGTTCCAAGCGAAAGCCAGAGCAGCTTGAGCCTGCGCTGAGCTTTTACTGAGTTTTTACTGTCCACACTCAGAAGAAATGTATCCGTAGCTTTCTAATATTCCGGAATTGTACCGCGCAAAGTAAGACTTCTCACTCTGTCCGCCAAAGTTAGCCTGAGTCCAGTCGTCAATATTTGTGCCAATACTTTTTTATGTATTCTAAATAAAAAAGATAATAAAAAGATAACACATCAAAAGTATCGGTAATCCGTTATTAATTTCGTTTAATATTTTGACCAAGAAACGGAAAAATAAAAAAAAAAATAGGAAAAAATGATCAGACTGGAATCCTGGCAGGCCCAAGTAGGAACTCTTACTTTCACCGCGCGATTCCGGAATTACATGTATCCCGATTCTCACTGCGCACAGAACATGTATACTGATGTTATATATGTACGTAGGCGCAGATTGTTACAGCTTTAAATTTTGCAGTGAAAAGTGCAGATTTTATTTCATTTCATCACACGACGTCGCATTACACCATGCAATATAATCAATAAACCACTAGTTGTTAATATTTTGTAACGTAACATAATGTCGTCCATTATAACGCAACATGTTGACGTTTTCACGCCAAAAATGTGATTTTTAAGTTATTTTAATGTCATGTGATGAATAGAATCTACCAAACGTGCTCCTGTTTTATTAAATTTATTAAACTTGTTGCTAAAGAAAGATAAAATCTCTTTTCCTCAACTCGTTTAATAAATTTAATAAAACATGAGCACTCATGTAAGATTCTCTATGAAAAGTGAAGGAGATTAACTTCGTACGCCTTTCATTAGCCATATACATGTATAATACGACTTTCTGCTCTCTGTAAAGGCGGTAACTTTAATATTCATATATGGGCGTGGTTCGGCTATTTCACTTGCTAAACAAGGGAAACCAGGTTCTATTAATAGTTTGGTAAAAAGTTAATACATTGTTTGGGCCGCGCAAACTTGCGTGCATTTCATGAAACTCCTAACCGTATACACACTTAACTCATATTTGTTAAACCTTAAAGCGCAAAATCACAAAATGTATGTTTTTTGTCGTCAACCAAAATATTTGAAGGCTCATATACAAACAGTGTGGACCCAGATCAGACTGCTCCTGAAGGAGCAGTCTGATCTGGGTCATCAGTGTTTGCCTCTGTGCTTATGTTAAATAAACACCTTTAGATGCAGTTATTTTGCTGGCGTTTTCAGGACTAAATAAAGTGTTTTGCGTCTATACTGAGGTAATGACGGAATATGATGCAGTTACTTTTGCATAAAACCACGCCTCATTTGCAGCTTTTACTTATGTCTAAGGCTGACCAGTCCTGGTTACTCATTCATGAGGTGCCGCCTTTACAGTAACCAAAAAGTCATATAATACATAAAATAACAAACTCACATACTCAACCAGGAGGATGAATAGGCATTATGACTCACTTTACTGTCTGTTTGTAGGCCTGTTCAGCACTTTTTGTAACTACGGTACTTCGTTTGTTTGTTTGTTTTGTTGCTTTACGTCCCAAGTCAACAGCTATGGTCATGGCGGAACGGTCAGTTCAACTAACCACACTTTTTCCTGGGCAGGCTTGAACAAGCGGTTAACCAGTAATTCGTGCACATACTTTCGCTTGTAACTGACAACAACCCTTCTTGAATGAGTCAGCGGAAGGCAGGAGAATGACCGTAGAAATTATTTCATGATCAATCTCCACGAAAGTATGGGACCGGGCCGGGATCAAATAACTACGGTACATGTATTTTTTATGGATTAATTATGCCACTGTTCACCGGTACTAACACTATAACCTCTATATATATCTAGACATGTATGATATTTAAAAAAAAATCTATATGAAACACTGCATCATGCAGAAATGAATTCATTTTTTTGATGTTCATGAAAGGATGAACGCCATGGAGTACGCTCAAGGGGGCCGACTACCGAAGGAACTGCATCCTTTCATGAGTATCCGGTCAAGGAAACTCATCTCTTATATTGAGATGTTTATAGAGGTTTGATGTTTATAATAAATTTCTAAGATAGACTTAAATTTATACTTTACGATACATGTTACAATTTAATGTGTAATATTTAATCACATTTAACGATTTTGTTCGTTTGTAAACCAGAACAGCGGAACAACCGACAGTCTAGCGAGTCTACAGAAAGTACATGCAAGTTGTCAATACAGTAAACCCTGTCTTAAGCAGCCACTCGAAAAGACAAAACAAAGATCTTAATAACAATAAGTAGCTTAATGAAGGTCGAAAGGATTGCAGAATGCTCCCCTTGGAGCATTCTGCAATACTTTTGACCTGCATTATGCAATAATAGGTCTCTTTGTTTGTATGACCGCTTAAGACAGGGTTTACTGAAAAATCAGCAGTCAATATACATATGTGCATTCAAATGTCTGTGTCAGTGTGTAGGTAAAGCATACTACCCAAATTTCAACTGTGTTTAGTTTGATATGGGCCCATCATTTCAGAAAATGGCCCACCATTTTTTTGCTCCATGGGTCACTTGGGCCCACCAATCTTGAAAAAAATCTGAAGCCCTGGCATTAGCGCAGACGCACAGGGACCTTCAGTGCTCACAAATGTGATACATGTCAAAAGCTCATGTGCCGGCTCAAATGTAGTTATACAGAATGTAAACAAAATCTTTGAACAAAAAATCAGTGAGGTAAACTTCATGTAGCAACTGTTACATCACAGTACAGTCCTAGGGAGAAACCCGTTCGCTATAAGTTTTATAGGCTCTCTTCCTCAAAATGAGATACTGCTAATGCGTTTACCAGTCAGGGGCATAACCTGTATAAGTTACAATATATATCACTTGAAGAAGTTAAAATTGTGTCTTTTCAACAATGATTTCAAAGTGAGGCCATCGAAAGTAACTTATTTAGGTTATATCTGAAATTATTTACGCCAAGGTCAAATTTTAGGACGTCAAAATATAACTTATTCAAGTTAAAAAAGTAGCTTATTTTCCGATCTTCAATGACCTTGCGTACACATTTCTAGACGATGCGTACACAAATTTATTGCATAATCGTAAAGTTATGTAATAGGTCTTTCAGATAAAATTATCCACATGGCCGTGAAAATAGCAGTAACTCCGAAATATGAAGATGAAAAAAGACAGATTCACTAAAACAGGTTACTTTTGTATTTGTGGCTAAAAAGTTAGCTGCTTTAAGTGATATATTTCTTAACTTTTGGAAGTTATGCACCTGACTGTTTACCTTCTAGACTAAATATATTTTATTGGTACATGTATATACAATACTAGTAGTCTCAGAAAGTCTTATGGTGACATAGACCCTTCACAGTGCTGAGCTATAATTGTAATGCGAAATCAGACACTGTTAAAACCATACACAATGCTAAAAAACGGGAGATGTTTGAACACTCGGCCTGCAGACATCCTGATAGACGTCAAACTACTTTTTCATATAGTCATCACAGGTGCATTGTGTTCGGTCTTGTCTATGGTTTTGGCCATTCCGTGGCTGTAACCAGTACTGGGCTGTGTGGGCTTATGTGTTATGTGGTTTTATGTGCGGGAGCACCCTAAGGTTCACCCGGCAGTGGTTCTGGACTTAAAGCGTCTCAGAAGACGGGGCCACGGCTTAAAGTCTCATCTGACAGACTAGAAAAGCCTGGAATCGAACTCAAGACTTCTGGGTACAAGGCGAGTGACTTATCCACCACACACCACAGCGACTCATGTCGCGACACTTACAGCTGCTATGCAATGTGTTGAGGGCTATATAGTGACATCAAACTATTTCGATTATTTATATTTGTTTGGATAGAAACGATCAATTACATCAAAAATTGAAGACTTCACGTAGACGATACGAACGTTGACAGAAACATTAATAACCTGATTTGATTAGGTCTACCCGTTTGCTTTTGAAAACCGATATTGTGTTAAAACTTTTTCTTTGCATAAAAAGTGAGATTTTGTAACTTGTGCCTTAGAATTCTCGTTGCAGCTCAAGAAGTCATGAGCCACAGTGCTCTGGTTTTGATATTGTATGAAAGGCACATAACAGGCTGTTAGCGATCGCATTATCACTAAGTATAATGCTTGGTCAAACAGAAGGAACTAGCATTCTAGTAAGTGTTGCGTTTCTTTTGCGTTTAAGTGTACGTGGGTCATCCAATAAGTTCTGATAATGTCTCATATCTCAGAAACTGTTATTGAAATCAGAATTATATTACCCACTGCATGTGGCTATGGGTGTTGCCTATTCATGTTTGAAATATGAAGTTTTTATCAGAACCTAATCTTATGCTATTAAAATTTGTAAACGATACCTTGAGAGCCCATGGCCACAAACAATCACGTTTTTAACTAATTTTTGCTGGAGATAGAGTTAGTTAAAGATGCAGTGCGTTTCTTAGAAAAATCATATTAGTGGTTGGTGATGTTGTCTGAATACACAATTGACCTATAAAAGCAAATACCACAATGGCATTAACCCGTTGCTTTGAAGGTTCTTGGTTGCTATGCAGCAAGAAAAATACGTTTTTGCCTCACTTTAAGCTTTGATTATAATATAGTATATTTTGAACACTTAAAAAGGCCATTACGATCAATTTGCGTATTAATAGATGCATGTTTTGATAAATCTATTCTATAGTCTTCTTATCGTATAGAAACTTTCAATAAATGCTATATACCAATATAATACACTATTAGTACACCCATTTTTAAGGAAAATATTGCTTGTAAAATCGGTGATATGTCATAATCAAAATCCTGTTTACACCTCAGACGCAAGCTAAACAATTATCTATGACGTTCAAACGCAGCTTACATTATGTCTTTATTTATCTATATAAAAAGTTTTAAAGAGGAGAAATTTGGGCATGTATACCGCATACAGTGACCCATCCATGACCATTTACCGTGTGTTCTTTAGTCGCCTAGCAACCATTGCAATTGCAGCATGGCAAATATTTGAACAGGTGATTCAATTTCCTATATTCTAAATAACATGTGAAGATTATTGAAACACGCCCTAGATAAAAAGGTTTTGTTTTATAGGGTCATTGTCAGAACTTATTGGATGACCCTCGTATCTGTAATGTGCACGACTCTGGTGTAAACGCAGAATAATCAGTATCCAGAAAGCAAATTAAACAGACAGACGGACTCATACAGTGATTATAGCACACCTGCAGACCAATAATTTGTTATTTTTCGCAGTTTTCTAGGTTTTTAATTCTCCCACCAGGCTTGTTGCCATTTTAAATACCAGTAGCTGGATAATGTTAAAACACAAACCATGCAAAACTTCACCCAAATATACCATGTGGTTCAAGAGTTATGAGTATTTTCACAAACTGACCACGACCTCAGCAAAGCTCTTCTATCAAAAATGCTGGTACGTACAACCAGTCTTGAGAATATGTTGACATGCATACGTATGTAAAATATGAACAAAATATACTATGTAATTCGAGAGTTATGAGCAGTTTCACTAATTGGTAATTAAATGGACAGACAAACAGAAAAAAACCCGCACAGTGATTATAGTCCATACCTTCGGGTCGTACAATCTGACTTCAACAATATATGAAAACTTTGTAATTTAATTCTCTGGTTACTTTTATAAATATTTGAACTTGTAGATTGACTAGATGGGATCAAAGGGTCACTAGTTCGAGACTCACCGAAGGCACTGTGTTATGTCCTAGAACATTTGGGATCAAATGCTTGCTAGTTCGAGACTCACGGGAGGCACTGTGATGTGTCCTTAAACAGGGTATTTTATCATCTACTTAGTACTGGTTTAACCCAGGAAGACAGGAAAACATCCTGTCTCGATTGAAAAATGCTGACTGGAACCTAAAGCATCAACACAAATAAACACACATTAAAAATAAGGGAAATTATGATGTGGATGATGCCCCTGCACCTGGACGTTAATCAAAAATCCGATTATGATATGATGATGATGATGATGTACAAATATTGTCTCTCAAAACGTAACAGTAACCCAATAATAATGTCCCATTTCAAGGTCATCTTTTTCAAAACACGTCTACTAGAGCTCTCGTTTGTTGAATAATGCTTGGTACTATTGAATTGAAATTATATCTGAATATCACGCCTATTCATTTAAAAAATAAGACACTTGAATGCGTTGAGTTATTATCATCGTGCAAGTGTAGTTAATATAAGGCTAAAGCTGCCTTTCACATGATTGAAAGTTTGATGAATTCAAAACACATTGACAGTATATATTGTGTCTAAAACGTTTTACCTATGTTTAATGCATAAGATATTCACTATTATACTTATATTTAAACAATATCTATGTGATCTAGCACTTGAGAAATTGACCTAGATACTGTAATTCAAGACTTTTATAAATGTGTAGGCGTCAAACACTGCAGGGCAAGTCCTGTAATTGTCTTAAACGTCAATAAATAGACCAAAGGTGATAGCATAATATATATGCAAAAATAGTCCGAATCTCTAATATTGTTTAAAACAAGTGCTATTGAGGATAATATTGTGGTACATTAACTGCAAAGTATTTCGCTGGTTTTCTTGATTGCATCATATCTAACTTACCACTTGTAAAATAATGAAAATCCTTAATCGAACTTAATCTTTACGGAGCGTTCCTCTGATTTAGTCTTTTTAATGCATACACAACCGTTCTTTTTTTCTTTATTACAGACGTCATCAGGTTTACGACACTTAATGTTCCAGCAGCACCAGTCAAACTTTATATGATCTTTCCACATCTTTTTAAACTTTAGCCCAAATCCAGCTTCAATACTAATCCTGACTTGGAAAGCAAGCAGCACACAAAGCGTAAAAATAAATGCAACCATCTTCCTCTTCATCGTGGAAAAGATTACTGAAAATGAGATAGAAAAGCGACTACAGTACACAGGTATCTTGGCCACCTTTCATTGTAATATAGATGCAGTTCGAAATTCTCAACCAGTAAATAAACCTAATATGACGCAGTCAGAAAAGTAACCCTGAATTTATTACAGCAAATTTGCACCTTATGGAAGCACCCTACGTATGGACATGTCTTTAAAAGCTCCAAAATGATTATATGTCCACAAGAACTTAACGTAGTATTTCAGGACCAAGACAGATCACCTTATTATAATTAAAAGTCATTAGATTTAAAAAAAAGTTTCAGAGTTGGAGATTGTATAAAATCGTAAACAAACGTTTTTACATATCTTAAGAAATGGACAAGAGAAAACACTATTTTTGTGGATAATTTACTGATAAATGAAAACAGTGGAATAATATGCATATATTTAGTTTATTAAGCTAACACTCTATTGTTCTAAACACAACAAAACAAATTATTCAATATGACAAAAAAGTCACTAAAATAATTAGTGTAATATAAAACTTGCTACTTTAGCGTGTCTTTTTACCAGTTAACATTTTAAAGGGAAAAAAGAAGGCAAAGATTTGGAATCGATACAATCAAGTGCCACATTTGACCCGAGACACCATATGAGAAAGTGACAAAATCACAAGAAATCATCACAAAAAAGACATCATATCTAAATTACCTCTTGTAAAAAATTAAAAATCCTTAATACTATATTTAGTTTATTAAGCTAACACTCTATTGTTCTAAACACAACAAAACAAATTATTCAATATGACAAAAAAGTCACTAAAATAATTAGTGTAATATAAAACTTGCTACTTTAGCGTGTCTTTTTACCAGTTAACATTTTAAAGGGAAAGAAGAAGGCAAAGATTTGGAATCGATACAATCAAGTGCCACATTTGACACGAGACACCATATGAGAAAGTGACAAAATCACAAGAAATCATCACAAAAAAGACATCATATCTAAATTACCTCTTGTAAAAAATTAAAAATCCTTAATACTTTAGGTTTACAGAGTTTTTCTTTGTTTTAGTCCTTTAATGTATTCACAAACATTCTTTTTTCTTTCACACAGACGTCAGGTTTAGTACACTTAACACTTATTATTGCTCTCTATCCATGGCTGATACTGAGGCCCTGATAAGGGGGGTCCCAGTAACCCATATCCCTTTTATTTTAAAAAATATCCCATATCCCTTAAATAAATTTATTGCCAATATCCCTGTATCCCTAAAAACACTTACAGTGCCTCGATACTGGTAGGCAGGGATCGACTATACTGACAGCCTAAGGGTGTGATAATTTGCGAATTTTGACTGTGTTTGGGACTGAACGAGGCGTGTAATAGACTTCTCTGCATCAGAAATAATCAAATATGCAGGCTTGGCTAATGTTTAATCTTTAAACTTCAAATGATTCGCACCGAAAAACGTGAAGCTGCACAGGTGCTATCTGAGTCAGCCATCTTTTTTTAACTAGTGTTGTCAAGAACGCACGTGAAGCTGGCAGTTTTTCTAGAAATCGATCCACCTACGTACTATGTATGGGTGGCCTCGGAGTCAGATGACGCATTGCAGCAGTGGTCAATTTCTACTGAAAGGAAGTTGCAACTGTTGTTGAGTTTATTATAATGGTTGAGCTTGCGACTGTGGTGTAAGCAGGGTTTTTATTATGACATATCACCGATTTTGCCAGAAATATTTTCCTTAAAAATGGGTTGTACTAATAGCGTATTATGTTTGGTATTAGCCTTTATTGAAAGTTATTATTTTCTATGCGTTAAGACGACTATAGAACAGATAAACATGTATCTATTAATACGCAAATTGATCGAAATGTTTCTTAAGTGTTCAAAACAGACTATTTTATAATTAACGCTTAAAGCGAGGCAAACAGTACTTTTCTGTTGTTGCCTAGCAACCAAGAACGTTCAAAGCAACTAGGTTAATGTCATTGTGGTTTTGCTTTTATGGATCAATTGTGTTTTCAAACAACATCACCAACCACTACTATGACTTTCCAAAGAAACATATTGCATCTTTAACTAACTCTACGCCCAGCAAAACTAGTTAAAAACGTGATATTTCATGGTCATGGGTTCTCACAGTGTTGCTTACAAATTTGTATAGCATAAGATCGGGGTGTGATAAAAACTCCATATTTCAAACATAAGTATGCAACACCCATGGACACATCCAGTGGGTAATAGAATTCTGATTTCAATAACAGTTTCTGAAATATAATGCAATTGTCAGAACTTATTGGATGACCCACGTAGAACAATTACAACATCCCACAATGGGAGTAACAACCAACAATGAATCAGCAGCAACAGAACCACCGCCTTAGAACGGACAGCAACATAAGCCACTTTGGGCTTAAATGCATTTTATTGGTACCAAATCTTCACCCTAGATTCTGCTGTTGTTGAAGCACAAGAAATGTTCAGCTCGCATGGAGGCTTACTAGCTACTGCAATGTATCATCATGGAGAAACAATCAAATCAAAACACACTATAATGAAACAAAGATCACAGATCGTCCAAGCTAAAGAAAACATCAAGTTGAGCCACTGTGGGCCCGGCTATAGATAAGCATCAGGCACCAATCCACCGATTAAATCTTTACGCCAGAGCCGTCATTGAGTCGAGGCCTGACCCAACGTCGTGCACTTAAAGAGGAATCCATATATTTTTCAGCCGTGATTGGCTATAAGATTTTCAAATTTACTGTATATAAGATTTGTGTTATCATTTTTAAGATAGTATTATTTCTTTTGTAACGGCTAGTACTCAGGTAGAAGGGGGGCCATGGAAAAGATAACCCAGTGTTTTTATAAAGTAAGAGTTATTTTACCTATATGTATTGTCTTAAAACGTACAAGCATCAGTATTCACAAAACGTACTTATTGATTATCAGTACATCTGTATGACCTAGTATTATTGACGTTTGGGTCCAGTTTCACCCCTTAATGCTTTCGAATTATACCTGGCTAGACAGTTCTGGTAAGAAAATCTAAGTATTATTCACGTGTAGTCTATGTTTGTCACGTCATCCACGTTTTATTTAAGTTAGATATCTGCCACTAATGTTCATAGTTAAGCTAACCACACGGAAAGTTGGAATAATACACTATTCGTATGATGTACTTATAGGTAAGTAAAAACCTTGATGTGCCTGCACCGCAGGATGATCAATGCATCTGCTTTCCCACCTGTTTTCACATTACACATCATTCTAGTATGGGACGTTTTGCTTTATCAGTCAATGTTTTTTCTGGTTTTCGATTTACCAAAACCAATATGAAAGAAGAAAAAGTATTTAACTATGGCCTAAAAAACTCCTGGCACAGTTCCATACTTTCGTGGAGATTGATCATGAAATAATTTCTACAGTCATTCTCCTCTCTTTCGCTGAAACATTCAAGAAGGGTTGTTGTCAGTTACAAGCGAATGTATGTGCACGAAGTACTGGTTAACCACTTGTCCCAAGACAAAAATGTGGTTAGGGAAACTGACAATCCCGCCGTGGCAATAGCTGTTGACTGAGACGTACAACACACACACACATACGCGCGCGCGCGCGCGCGGTAAACGGAATCTGAGGAAGAACCCCGCAGCGTACACCCTGCGAACAAGAAGGGTAGAATATCACCTGGTCAAAGTTGATGCGTGATAATATTTATAAGAAGTGCATGGAATCACCTTTGTTTCAAAGTCTGTTTTTTTATGACTCAATTTCTAAATATAAGAAAATGCTGCTAATGTTACCATTTTAAGAGAGTCAGCGGAGGCATATGTTTGTCGTCTTGTGGGCGAAATCTCCGTTGTATGTTTGTAACGGCTAGTCAGCGAATGCTCTGGTTTTCCCCCAATTTTTTTTGTTTGTGTTGATGCTTTACCTCCCAATCAACAATTTAAGTAATGTTTGGACGAATTCTTGTCTTCAACCATTACTAAGCAGCTGATAAAGTGTTTTGCCCAATACCGCAACATTATGACTCTGGTGAGTCACAAATTAGCAATCATTCGGTCCTCAGTTTAACACTCAACCAACTTAGCCATTTCGCTTCTTACGTCCATTTGTAAATATGACGTCGTGGGTGCAAAGGCCCCATTTTGTAGCTTAGATGAAACCCAAGAACAACATATTTGGCCACTCAGCAAGTGCTCGCCGAATGATTGGGCGTGCCTTTGCTCTATTTCAGCTAGCCAGTGGTGAGTTATATGTTTTTGACTGAGGCTTACTTTGCATATATATGCGAGCTGTGAATAATCTGGTTCATGTATGACCGGTTACATATGCATGCTTGTCTTAGCATTTACTTATTGCCTATATGGAAAGAACCAACTTCGTGTGTACCATGCCTATATCCATTGACTTAGTGGTAGAGTGCCTGCTTTTATTTTAGAGGTAAAAAAAGAAAATTGCACAGAAGGAAAAAACGAGCACGGTGACATATGCTTTAAATAATTATAAGTTTCTATACAATTTTCCCTTCAAAGAAATACGTTTTTTGTGTTTTTGTAGTTACATATGTGACATTTTTAATTAGGATTAATTTCAAACGATGTTTGGCCTTAATGGTTTATTTTACAAAATAAGTTTTAGCTTAAAATATAAGCTACATGCCATTTGTATCGCTGTTTTATGTTTTCATTTATTAGCCAATAGCATGTAGCGTATTCCCGTATGGTCATGTTATTTTTGTCAAAAAAGATGAGCTTTGAGCTATTATTTAAAATATTAAAGATGGTAACTTTATGGACATATGCTGATAAGTCTGGTACTACCTAACATATAAGAGTCACAGCTAAAGAAAATCTATTGAAATAACCCAGGTATCAAAATGACTTTGTAGAAACGTTGAGGAAACGTTTTGTTTACGTTAGGGGCACGTTTGATTTTAACGTTTAGGAATCCTATTTTTGCAATCAAATTTTGGGTTTACTAAACGTTTCGAAACAACGTTGGCAAAATTTTGAGTGAACGTTTTGTTTACGTTAGGGGAACGTTTGACTTTAACGTTTAGGAATCTTATTTTTTGCAATCAAAGTTTTGGCCTCCTTAACATTTTAGACAAACGTTTCGAAATAACGTTGTCGAAACGTTGAGGAAACGTTTTGTTACCGTTAGGGGAACGTTTGGTTTTAACTTTTAGGAACCCTATTTTTGCAACTTTTTTTTTGTTTCTAAACATTTTTGATAAATTCAAAAATCTTTCTGAAACATTTATGTAGCTATTTAATTTTCTAAAAATGTGATTCTGATGTTTGTTGTTTTTAAAGTGTCTCAAACTGCAATTCATAACTATGGCACCGTATCTGCTTGTAATTTCACGTATTTATTATGCACTATTTATGTAACGCCGCAAAAATATGTGACAATCGCAAAAAAACTATAGTTTGGCGTCAGTATCATGCACTGGTATGAAGCAAGCAGTTAAACGGCATATCAAACATACTTCTTACTAATGTTATCATGCGTTTCGAAGCACGACCTATCGAAAATCTAAACATTACCTGATGAAGATATATGTAAGTTTCTGTACTTGGAATCATGTTGTTTGGCACTAAATAAACTACCTGTAGCTTCGAATTTAAATATGTTACGTTCAATTTGATGAGCATTTATTGGAAAAATATATACATTTGATATATAAATTTAGCTAAAACAGTTATTTAAAAGCGAGGCATTTGTTTGCAATCACTACACGGTTGTGATAAACGTTTATTAAACGTTCAGGGAGCCGCATCAAGCGATGTTTTCTAAATAGAGATTTCCTTTGTAAATGGTTTATTTATCTACTGGTATTTATCATTATCTACATATATATTAGAATTGGACTATTTTTCAATAAAACTTTTTGTGGCTGTTCCTTGGCAGTAACCAGTAACTATGTGAAACGATTATGTAACGTTTCCAAAAGGTTACGTTTAAACAAAATATAAATGTGAAATATTTATGTAACGCTTCCAAATGGTCATGTTTAAACAAACTTTAGTACAACCAAACACAAACGTTTCAGAAACGTTGCCTGTTACCTGGGAAACTCTTAAAATGTATCTACCAATGTGTAATTAGGTTAGTCATTAATCTTTTGTAATGATTTTAAAGCTTTAATCGTCTACTGGAAATATCTGTATTATAATCTTCGTCAACACTTAGAGTGTCTTTCATTAATCTGTAACGTTTTTTTGTTTAATGATAAAAAGAGTCGTTTGCTTTAATGCATCGGCAATAATCCCGACCACTCGGCACTGGTGCACATGTATCTGGAGTGAAACACTGGATGTCGAAGCAGCATTCCCTCAATAATTTCTTGATTTTTCCTTCACATTCCTGTATCAGTTTCCGTAGTTTACCATACCCAGCATTGGCAGTCATGTTGTCATTCATTGCAAGAAGAACACATAACGTTAAAATAAATGACACCATCGTTGTCCTCATCGTGGAAAAACTTACTGAAAAATGAGACAGAAAATATCCGCTGTAAACCAATATCCCTGCCATCGGTAAGGGGGCTCCTACAAGATATGGGAAATTAACATGGTAGTTTGCCCACACTTTGAATTTGATAATATGTTCTTTAACTGGCCGGGGTATGACTTTTATATTTATGGTGCATTTGAGTTTTTATACAATTTCATTGCTAATTTTTAAAGTCATATATGATATCACTACCAAATCTTAGGGTACCAAAGTTATAATCCTTTCTAAAGTACTGGACGTATCATGTAACAGGCGCAAAAATCTTTTATGAAAAAAAAATCATTGATAAGTTCGTTGATACTTTAGATGACTTTGTTTGTATAAGGATAGTGGGTGGGCATTCATTTTTATGAAATGGTACCCCAATTTTCAACTGTATATTTTGTATTCAGTCAAATTTGGAATTAAACTTAAGGACTTATCTATTGATAAGATGGTAGGGGCCTGATGCTTTGGCTGTTGTCAGGCCCACCAGGGTTTACCTTTTGGATCTCTTTTGCTCCGGTATTCAGTTTTATTTACTGTTGAATCCTTATCTTTGCTTTTCTCTTTTTTATATCTTGATTTATATGTTATAGGAGATGATGCTTTGATATGTTAGGGGTATTTTATGCAAACCAAACATCTATGTGTCTTTATCCACATCTGAACTAAGGGTGAGGTTAGTGCACCGTTAAATCGGTTAAAGCCCTCCAGTAAAATATTTTTTTCTGACCGTTTCAAGGCGGTACTTCTTTTGTGGATCATTTATGTTATTTCTGTCTTGTTTTGTTATGCTTTCATGCACGTCTGTTTGTTGATGCCTTGTGGTCACCTGCTGGGAAAGGGCTGACCACTATGCTCTCGTTTATGATGTCTAGTTGTTACGTTGTCACTTTCCCGTTGGTGTCCTGGGTCAGGTGTTGTGCTTGATTGCATCGATTCCTGATCTTTGCCCTCTGACTTACTTTTGACAGGTTGCGGTCTTTGTCAAGATACCATTTCAACATTAAACTGTCCATATATGTTAAGAATATGTTGACCAAATTTCATGAAATCAAGGACCAGTAACTTAATTCTTCAACTTGATGTAGACACATAACCTATAATACATCCTAATGTAAACAATACAATAATTTTGTAACAGTGTAAAACATACTTGAAAACTGGCTTAGTTTGAATCATGCTAGTCCGTTTATTGGTAGAAGTTGAAGCTTAGTACCTATCCTATTATGCATTGTTATATAAAAACACTAATCTTTTATATAAAGTTCCACAATTCTAATTTAATGAAGTGCTAACACAATAATATTATACAACATGATACAAAAGGTGACACCTCTTACTTACCAAAGTAAGAAAGGAGGCAAAGATCAGGAAACAATACAACCAAGAACCACACCTGACCCAGGATACTACATGGAAAAGTAACAAAAATACAATAAACATCACCAGCAAGATCCAAGAGGTCAACTCTTTCCCAGCAGGTGACCACAAGGCAGAAATGAACAGACGCAAAATCATGAGAAACACAAGACACAAAAAACCAAATGATCCACAAAAGAAGTACCGACTTTGAACGGTGAGTAAACATATTTTCCTGGAGGGCTTAAACAGGCTTCTCGGCGCTAACCTCACCCTTACTTCAGATGTGGATCAAGACACATAGATGTTTGGTTTGCATGAAAGACTCCTAGCTTATATATGCATCATTTCGAAATAAACATGAACATCAAGGTCTAAAAAGGAGATGAAGCAAAGATAAGGACTCAACCGTACATAAAATTGAATACTGGAGCATAAGAAATCCAACAGGTAAACCCTGTTTGGCCTGAAAACAGCCAAAGCATCAGGCCCCTACCATATCATCAATAGATAAGTCTTTTAGTCGGAACCGTCATAGAGTCTGAAGACAGACTCACCAGCGTGCAATTAAAGGGGAAAGCAAATTTGCCAACCGTGATTGGGTTGCCCCCTAAGCAGGCAGTCTGTTTCATTACATGTTATAGACAATCTTGTTATAATGGGAAATTATTTTAATGAATTGCGCTGAAAAATTATTAGAGCCAACAATCTTCTTCAACCGTTACACCAAGTCACCATAGAATTCAAGTTCTGATAGTCCTTGGCGCAAGAGAGATATTAGTCCAACTTGAAATTTAGATATCAAATCATAGTATCGTCTATACAATTTAGAAAAGGTTTGGCGAAGTTTATGATACTGATAGCCTTGATTAAGAAGTTTCTGAGTTAACAATCTATTGCGAGTCATGAAGTCAGCAACATGGCTAGATGCTCTAGCAAAATGAAAGAGTTGAAAGAAAAAGACTCCATAGGATGTAGAGCAAGGAACATCACCATCTAAAACTGGGAAATTGACAATTTCAAAATCAAAATCGGTTCGTTTATCATACAATTTGTTAGAAACAATATCATTAGAAATCATAGCCTCGGTATCAGAGGTATTAGCTTTATTAAGTTGGAGCTCGGAAGGGTATATTTGACTTACCATATTGTCAAAATAAACATTATTAATGTTTAAAATATCGTCAAATATCTGGATGTAGTGTTAAAAGCATCAATAACATCAGCCTGTTTATCATCAGAAAGAGACATCATAAAGTCCCTCTCATAACAAAACATGAATAAATTGGCAACCAGTGGAGCACAATTAGTGCCCATAGAAATCTCAACTACTTGTCTATACAACTTGGTGCAAAATCGAATAAAAATGTTGTCCAACAAAAAGGTCAGCGCATCACATACATTTTGACACGAACATGCATGACATTTTTAGGGTTTTCTGAAGTAAAGAATGCGTTTCTGTCGTTAAGTGCAAGGTAAGGAGAGCCTTCCCTATTGAAGGTTCTTTCAATAAGATCAATAAGTTTATCTTTAATTAAATTATGGAATAAAATAGTGTAAAGAGTAGAAAAAATCATAAGAAAACAAACTGGTCGCATTGAAATTTCTAGATGTAAGTTTAACTAAAATATCCCCTGAATTTTTAATAGTCTAAAACCAAAATAGATTTGACCGGATCTCTCATGTACCTTTTCACAGTACTTGAAAACATGTTTTTAACAGCTGTAAGGCATGAGGTTAACAATTTAGAAAGTTTTGTAGTCGCACATGAACAGGAATTGGCAATAAATATCGCTTAATAGGTTTTTTTTATGGAAATTAGGTAATCAGTACAACGTAGGAACTCTGTCTTGGTAACGTTAGAAATCTAGTTTCTAACGTTAAAACTTCATTTAACCAGCGTTAAACTTTATATGTAACATTATTAAGAATCCAAATCCATACAGAAGAGTCACCTTATGGCAAGTCAATTCATCCAAAAGAAGAAACTTATATCGATGATTTTAAATATGTAAGCTTCATAACAAAAACCCGGTTCACAAGAATAAGCTCCTGTCAAACCTATTGGTTAAAAATTAACTGTTTTGTTCACAAAGAACTCTTGGCTGAAAATATATTGCTAATGCAAGGTTTAAATTATCTCAGTTTATTCCGTACTGTAAAACTGATGTTGATTTTCATAAAAGAGCAACGTTTATACTTTAGCTGACTGTGTATTCTAGGCGTAGAACTTCGTTTCTGGACTTCACTTATATTAGTAGAACATTGTTATATGATACCACTGACCAGACACTTTTACACTTTATCCTGGTCACAGCACCAAAATGTGGTTACTCTAGTTCAGTTGAAGATTAAAGGAAATGTTTTGTCTTCTTGTTTTAACATGTTAATTGTTATGATATTAGTGCTATGCCATGGGGCCATGCCATTTGACATTTCAGACCATCAAATCAATCAAAATTGTCTAAACACGTCTTTCTTTAAGAAAAGTGTAATTAGATTTTAAAACAGCCTCTCTGTGAATTATTGATCCATTTCATCCAAATAATTAATTTTCCTAAAACTGATCTACACCCCTAAAAATAAAAAAATGACAATGTTACCAGTGTTGGAATTTAACGAAATGTAGCTCAGATCAGCAGAATATATATAGCATGTTTTGTGGTAATATAATATCTTGGCGAAGACTAGCACATGTCTATCTTTGGAATTGAATGTGGATTTTTGTGTAAGTTTTAGAGAAAAAGCATTGAAATTTTATAATCAATTCTTCAAAAAACGTAAACCATAATTTATCCAAATGTTTTTGTGGTATTAATATAATGCTTATGGTATTTCGGAGTCAATCTAGATGACTAATTGAAGAAATAAACAAAACCAACTATTTAGGACATAAAATCTATAGAGACAGGTACCACCGCAAAGGTGGAAAGTCAGGGTTGCTTCCTAAGCCTTGAATTAAGGGTGAGGTTGGCGCCGTGAAACCGGTTTAAACCCTCCAGTAAAATATTTTACTGACCGTTCCAAGGCGGTAATTCTATTGTGGATCTTTTATGTTTTTTTCAGTCTTGTTTGCCATGCCTTTGTGCGCGTCTGTTTATATGTGCTTTGTGGTCACATGCTGGGAAAGGGCTGACCTCTTGGCTCTCGTTTATGATGTCTAGCTGTGAGTTTGTCACTTTCCCATTGGTATCCTGTGGTACTTGATTGTATCGATTCCTGACCTTTGCACCTAACTTACTTTTATTTTTAACCATCTAATTCAATAGATACATTTTCAAAGTTTGTATACAGCTGCTTTCCAAATTTTCTCTTGATAGTGATTTTTGTCATAAGTATTTACATACCTTATGTACATAAGGTTTGATTTTGCAATGTATCAAAATATGCAAATCATCGCTTGGTCTGTGTTTTATTAAATCACATGTATAGCACTGTAACAACAAAGCATTTTATCTTGAAACTGATTTCATTTCCAGCGAAAAGCTGGCATGTCTCTTACACTTAAAGTTGTAATGACAGCTTGGATTATTTTTGGCATAGCCGAATGCATGACTTCTATGTCATCGAAATTCAAGGTGCACCAAATTTGATAGTAATTCCTAAAAATGTCTGTATTTTACCTTTGACATCTGACTAACGTAAAACATAACAATGCTACGGTCAGTATCTATGGGAGTCAGATCTACACTGTAAGGTGGCAACTCAAAAATATCACCATCCTGGTCCCTGAGAATGCGTGAATATTTTAAAGGGCTATTGCAAGGTGCGTTACCTTGTTGAATGCCTGGGGCATAGTGCATTCATATTGATGTTTTATATCGCGTTGATATTATCCTGATATGCCTAACTGGTGATTGTTTCATGAACAAGCTTAAGTTGAGAGACCCCTAAAAAAGTTGCAGGATAGTCCCCTCAATACGACTCCATTGGATTTTTACCCATCCATCAATTTAATGTGGATAAATTTGTTTGTGTTTCAGACGCCAGATGGGAATAGGTATGCAAAAGAAATAGGTTTAGAGTGTTGATTCATCTGAAAAGATGACATTTTCCATATTTTAAAACAATTTCAAACCCTCTTGGCCCATTTAACTGTTTGGCAGTACTGTACTTTCCTTTTGGTCTTACTCCTAATAATTGGGCTCTTACTATGTAGCATCAAATTTGAACTCCCAAAAATGCAATAAAATATCTTTTAAAAGTAATCATGTAAAATTATAAAATGTGTGCAACCTGCCAGTGCACATACAACAAAGTCAATCAAGTGATTCATTGTTGATACACTCGATAGCTTTAATTCTTAAAGTATTTTCATAATGCTCCCTATACATGATCTTATAGATTGCCACCACAATTTTCTTTGCTGCTCTCCTTATTATCCCATAATTCGAAATAGAGTTTTGATAAGCAACTTTGATTTGCCAAAAATATAATCAACTTTTTTAGAAGTCAAAACTTGATACAAAACATCTGCAAGAACAAGACATATTTTTACTCACTATAACTAGACATGTCGTGCATACAGTAGCAGAAATAAATCATATCTCAAACAAAGCACACGTTTATTACAAACACTCAAACAAGTACAGGGTATGTAAATTATTATGACAAACATCTCAATCTATAAAAAATATAGAAAGCAGCTGAATATGCAAAGTTTAAAGAAAATCCATGCATGGGCACAGATGTAAATACCGCTTTGCACAGGTAAAACGAACTCATAAAACGAACTCATCAAAGAAAAAAAAAGGTACATATTTACGCCATTTCATAGCTGCACAACCGCTACGAGCAAAATATCGTTTTCCCGCGTTTTACCGTGATCATCTTTTGCAGTGGACCGCCAATAGACCCCTTTCGCATGGTTCTATCACTTAGCAATCGCTCTTAAAATGAAAACTGGATACAGTCGGGTTTTTTTGCAAATGAAAGCAAATTGCGTTTTCAGTTAAATTGTTAGAACACATAAAGATGCATAAAAGGTATATTTTGATCTTTATAGCTGCTAGAATGGGATATCTTATTCTAGAAATAAGATAACTTATGTTTTTACATGTTTACACATTTTATAAGTCTTCTAGATACCGCATTGTTTTCACTATAATCAGTCTACAATGATCTAAAGTATATACTTTAATATCAAACTAAAATCAGCGCACAACTAAAATGCTTACATGAAATCCTCTACTTTAGGCACGAAGTCGCCAAAACTATAATTCAGATGAGCCTAGGCAAATACATAGTCTCCCTAGGGCATTCGGTGCTCGTACACATCTCGTACCCATTGTTTTGTCCGCGCACACACAAGAAAAGGCGGTAGATGGAAGCTCAGACAAAAATTAGATCTAAGGCTTCTAGCCCCAAAAGATAATCATGCATGCTACTGCATGCTCCCAGATAGACTTGCATGTATGCTGCAAGATCGTAACGCATAATGCCTAAGCATATGCGATAAATGCCGAAATCTCTATAAACAGAGTTATCAGGAGATACCTTCATTCATAGACCCATTATTCCACCATTTCTCGTCCGTGGTACAATATAAGCAATGCTCACTCATTCCCAGGCTCGCGAGAACCTTTACTTCTACACAAATCATGGATATTGATGGAGACTCAGATCTAATATTTAAAAGTCAAGCCCCGCTGGATAAGTCTGCCTGGGTATTTATTGGAGCTTATTACGTATATGTGATAAGGACAAATCATAAACTTATCATGCAAAGGCACGTGTGCTAGATTGTATTGCATTCAAAGGGCCACGGGCATAACAGAACTTTACTCATTGAAGTATTGGATGCATAGTTGTCAGATCATATTAAAATGGGTCTCGAAAACGAAAAAAACCTGACTTTGGTGCATGCGATCAACATAGGTGCAAGCCTGTCTTCGAATATGCATAGTCTGATGAGGACTTTTGCTGTATATTAATTGGAAAATATAATATCTAAACTTCCTTCATGCAAATTTCATTTTTAAAGCTAGTCTCTGTAGCTAAGCAGATTGGTTTGTGTCAAAAACCACGAAGACAGGTTTTCTCGTGAGATGACCCAAAAGTTCGATATCACTTGTGACAAGCGTATTCTTAAACGTTCTTCGGACTAGTTCATTTGTTTTGTGTAGGGGCTAATTCTATATGGGCAAAGTAATTTTATAAACCTGTATCCACATTCAGTTATTTGGGTAAAAGTGCTTACATATTCTACATATTCCACAAATGATAACGAACGATTTTCTTTCTTGCGTATTTTGCATGTAAATATCCATCCAGATTTCTCTTTATTGAATTTGGATTTTCAAAAAAAAGCAAAGAAAACAATAATTTTGATAGATTATCATACCCCTTTAAGGTAATACTGGACCCATGTTAAAAGATAACCGAGTGTTTTTATAAAAAAAGTAAGAGTTATCTTTATTTATTGTCTTGAAACGTACAAGCATTGGCGTTCACAAAAAAGCTTATCATTATCAACACATCTCTATGACCAAATATATTTTGATCGTCTGGTCCAGTTGTATAACTCAATACGTTCCGAGTTGTTCCTGGTCAGAAAATGCTGGCCAGAAAAGTTAATATTCATGTGTATTCAGTGTCTGTTACGTCATCAACGAATTATTGAAGTTAGATAGCTGCCACTCACGTCTCTAGTTAAGCCATGCACGCAGAGTGTTTGAATAATAAACTATTTGTGTGATGTAACTACGGGTACGTAAACACTTTGCTGTGCCTGTAAACGTGCACAGGCTGATCAAAGCATCTGCTTTCCCATCTTTTTGTAAATTATACGTCGTTCTAGTATGGGGTGTTTTGCTTTATTTTGTCAATGCCTTCTTGTTTTAATTTACCAAACCAATATGACAGGATAAAAATATATAACGATGAACAAAAAAAAAGGGAAAAACCCGCAGGAAACAGTATCAGAGGTTGAACTACCCGGAGTAAGCCCCAGCGAACAAGAATGGTTGAAACATATCCTGATCGCCGTAGATGCGGTTCCAGTACCTACAATATTTGCATGGAAACAGCGTTGTTTCAAAGGCTGTTTTTTCACGACTCAACTTCTCAAGATAAGAAATTGCTGCTAATGTTACCAGTTTAAGAGAGTCAGTGGATGCATATGTGTGTTGTCTCTGGTGTATGCCTTCCAGTTATTGCGACGGCTAGTCAGGGAATGCTCTGATTTACCTTCATTTGTTTTTTGTGTGTGTCTTTAAGTGAGAGGGTGATTGTTGGTGGGCATGGTTGTCATACAGCCCTACATTTTGGTGTCAAAGCTAAAGAAAATCAAGACAAAGTTCCTACGTTGTACTGGTTACCTAAACTCCATAAAAAACCCTATAAAGAAAGATTTATTGCTAATTCTAGTTCTTGTACGACAACAGAACTTTCTAAATTGTTAACCTCGTGTCTTACAGCTATTAAAAAAACATGTTATCAAATATTGTGAAAAGGTATATGAGAGATCCGGTAAAAACTTATTTTAGTCTATTAAAAATTCAGCTGAAACTTTAGATAAACTTAAAGCTAGAGATTTCAATGCGACCAGTTTGTCTACTTATGATTTTTCTACTCTTTACACTACTTTACCTCATAATTTAATTAAAGATAAATTTATTGATCTTATTGAAAGAACCTTCCAGAGAGAAGGCTCTCCTTACCTTGCATGTAATGACAGAAATGTATTTTTTACTTCAGAAAAACCTAAAAAATATCATGCATGGTCATGTCAAAATGTATGTGATGCGCTAACCTTTTTGTTGGACAACATTTTATTCAATTTGGCACCAAGCTGTATAGTCAAGTAGTTGGGATTCCTATGGGCACTAATTGTGCACCCCTGGTTGTAGATTTATTCCTGTTTTGTTATGAGAGGGACTTTATGATGTCTCTTTCTGATGATAAGCAGGCTGATGTTATTGATGCGTTTAACACTACATCCAGGTATTTGGACGATATTTTAAATATTAATAATGTTTATTTTGACAATATGGTAAGTCAAATATACCATTCAGAGCTCCAACTGAATAAGGCAATACCTCTGATACCAAAGCCGTATTTTTAGACTTGTAATTGTCAATATCTTATGATATTGTTTCTACCAAAATTTATGATAAACTTGACGACTTTGATTTTGAAATTGTCAATTTCCCATTTTTAGATGGTGATGTTCCTCGTTCTACGTCCTACGGAGTCTATATCTCTAAACTCATTCGTTTTGCCAGAGCATCTAGCTATGTTGCTGACTTCAACACTCGCAATAAATTGTTTACTCAGAAACTTCTTAAACACGGCTATTGGTATTATAAACTTCGCAAAACTTTTTTCAAAATTTTATAGACGATACTATGATTTGATTTCTAAATTCCAAGTTGGACTTAACGTTCTCTTGCGCCAAGAACTTTCTGAACCTGATTTCTATGGTGACTTGGTGTATAAATTGAAGAAGATTGTTAGCTCTAATACTTTTTCAGCGCAGTTCATTAAAATAATTTCAAATTATAAAAAGATTGGCTATAACATTAATGTATTGCAACAGACTGCATGCTTGGTGGTCAACCCAATCATGGTTGGCAACTTTGCTTTCCTCTTTAATTGCACGCCGGTGGGTCAGACTTCAGACTCTGTGATGGTTCCGACTTAAAGACTTATCTATTAATGGGAGGGTAGGGGCCTGTGTCTTGATCCACATCTGAATTAAGGGTGAGGTTGGCGCGCCGTGAAACCGGTTTAAACCCTCCAGTAAAATATTTCACTGACTGTTCCAAGGCGGTACTTTTTTTGTGGATCTGTTATGTTTTTGTCCTGTCTTGGTTTTGCTATGTCTTTGTATGTGCTTTGTGGTCACCTGCTGGGAAAGGGCTGACCTCTTGGCTCTCGTTAGTGGTGTCAAACTGTGAGTTTGTCACTTTCCCATTGGTATCCTGGTTCAGGTGTGGTACTTGATTGTATCGATTCCTGATATTTGCACCCTTACTTACTTTGATCCTTTACCACTTGATCAACAATTAAGTCATGTGTGGACACATTCCTGTCTTACACCAATGCTATAAGCTGATAAAGTGTCTTGCCCCATGACAGAAAACTATGACTCTGGTGATTCAGAAGTTAGCAATACTTCGATCCTTAGTTTAACACTCTATTAACTGCGCCACTATGCTTCTTACGTCCATTAATTTTGTAAATATGACGTCGTGGGTGTGGGACTCCCATTTATTTAGCTTGGATGAAACCCAAGAACAACATATTGGACACTGTGAGAGTGCTCGGCGATTGCTGGGGCGTGCCTTTGCGCTATTTTTAGCTATAGTGGGGAGTTTTTTTTACTGAGGCTTATTTGGTATATATACATATATATGCAAGCTGTGAATAATCAAATAAGCCGTTCAAATATATGCCCGCTTTTCTTAGCATTAACTAGATGGAAAGAATTAAACTCGTGTATCATATTTTCTTTACCCATTGTCTCAGTGATATTATGTTCAACTTGAGACCAAGAAGTCCCTGGTTTGGGCCAAATTGCTTGTTTGTTTGTTTGTTTGTTTGTTTGTGTTTATTACGGGAGTAATATAACGGCATGCATTGATTTCGATATTTCTTACACCAATACTAGAAATCACTCGATATCACTTGTGGTTTACAAATTTTGTTAATGCTATGTAATGAAGTCCGTAATGGTTTCTCATATAATTATATGGCAACATCAAAGCATAGTTACACGCAATCTTTAAGTGCGATTTAAAAGTAGTTTTAGGTCATAAAATAAATAGAACCTTACAGTCATGCTCCTGTATTATTAAATGTATTAAGCTTGTCACGCAAAAGTGACAAAATTCTTGGCAAGCCTCGCATTTCAGCTTTTTTTACAGATCGTTCAATAACTTCAATATTGGAATCGAACGTGATTTTCTATCGCTAAATGAAACAAAATGCGCTGCTGTTACATGCATTCATTGACTCTTTGCCTAATGAGTAATTTATCATGTTTATAATGGTTTGTCGTTTGCTGATTTTTTTCAAAAATAGGGTTTTCCAAATGAACATCTTTCAGGAATATCACCAGAGTGTCAAACTTTTTGGTCCAGATCAGGTCCGTTGTTTTGTCGGGCCTGACTTGGGTCCAAAGTGTTTGTTGAAAGGTTATCAGCAGATGACACTAGTAGGGTAAGAGTTTATGATGGCTATCCAAGTAAATTGGGGAGTCGATTAGATAGAGCGAATCGTGGATCCACATTGAACTTAAAGATTATAAATTGGGAGAATACACCTTTTCTTAAATTTTATGTTGTTGAATTCTTCGTGAATGCAAAAAAACGCTATATTTTAATCCAAATACATCAAATATTTGTCTGCTAAACTTTGTCAACAGCCTGAACCCAGATCAGGCTAAAAAGGTCAGGCATTATCTGGATACATACTGTTTGACACTCTACTCCTACTCTTGAAATATATATTTTTGAAACCAATTTATCTCGAAGAAAATTCAGCATAGGGCAACAACAACATAAAACTGCCCAGCATATAACGTTCCGCCAACGCTGTATCTTGAATCGCTTTTGAATGCAGGCCTTTCAATGCACCGGTTTTAGATGTACAGAACATTTAGTTAGTATAAGGGGCAAATCATAGCTTAATTCACGGTTAAGCACCACTGCTCTGTACGAACCGAATTTTGTTTATATCGTTATGTTCACTTTCGGTCTAGTTCAAAGAGGTTATCAGAAACAAGCCCAAATTCATTCTAAACCAAGCCTATATAAGCGAAACAATCAATTACGCGGTCTCTATTTCAATTGAAATCAGCATTAAAGAATAATTTGCCAAAAACGGGGTCGCTTTAACCCTGGAAACACAGTAGTGAAGCCTATGATATCGATATTTGTGTTCCAACGCCAGGTACTCAGTATTGACAAGCACACAAGACATCCCGATATGGCCAATTTTGCCTTTCTTGGACATTAAGCATCAACTCAAACAATGCTGCTTTCTAAATACACGCTATATCATGAATGTCTACGTACACGGTCCTAAGTTAAACAATGAAACAGGTATGGCATTCCATGTCTGTTCTTATTTCAGAGATAAAAAAGAAAATATCAGTACTGAAATGGTATTTTGTTGTCTTGTCGCCTAACTGTTGGCATTTAGTGCCTGCAGATTCCTGTACCGCGACTGCAAAGATCGATATTTACTAAGTGTTTGTCATTGTTATCTGGGAAGCTAAAAACCTGTATTTTCTTATCTTTCATCATGTTATGATTGTTGCAACCTACTGCAAAGTACGATTTTGCCATTATTTAAGGTTGTCTGTAGGGAAACGCAACAACAAAATATCGATAAATGTGGTTTTCATTTAGTGGCCCTTGATGACCCTTGCTAACCGGATGTGCGGTCCCAAGAAAATTCATTTGCGGCCTTGAGGGGTTGCAATTCACGGGGCATTCATTTCACAGAGCATTTATTTCTCCGCTGAAAAGTTGTGATCATCGACTTAAAATATTGATCAATGAATAGAGTGAGATGTTTACTTCAAACTTGGCTTTAAAGTCTCAAAGGAAACGGTAATTGAGATTTGCAAGACAAGTCTTATCAGAAATATTTAAAGCGAAGTTTACAATGTAAATATCGAGCAATGTAAACAATGTAACAATGTAATATCGAGCAAGGTTAACTCAATTTTGATTGGTTAAAGCATCACTGCGTTTTAACAAAACGATTTGATTCCCCAAAGGAAGAAACACATATTTTATCGTTAAGACCGCGTGTAGTTCAAAGTTTAAACCTATCTTATTGCCAAATTTTAAACAGCAATGGGGTTGGGTCACAAGTTCTCACAACCTTATTAACGACCCTTCCCCTACAATTTAAACATACATAAAAGCTAATAAACATGGCTAAACATGTACAAATACATATGAATACATGTACAACTACATATGAATTCTAAACAAATTGTAAATTATTTAAGTTAGAGCAAAATAAACGAAGATAAAATACATGGTGAATAAATAAATAAATACATAAATAAATAAATAAATAAATAAATAAATAAATAAATAAACAGCAGTTCTTTGATATGTAATTGAATATAAGATGAATATAATAATAATAAATAATATATTTATATATATAACTGCTATTATGAACCCCTCCAGTTTGAAATGTTAAATAGTCAGGTCATCTGGTACAGGTTTCTAAGTATGTTCCAAAAAAGAGTCATATGAGGTTATTAAAAGCGTTTTGAGGTATGTATATACCTATGCATAGCCCTGAACAAGACCACATTAACTTCAGTATTCCAGTTTTCATTGCCATTAAGGATCACATTGATATTTAGAGGATGAAGGCCTCTAACTGTGTCATTAAAAACCCTGTCTTTCAACAGTATATGTTCTGCGCTGAAAGAAGTAGTGGTAGGCATCCTCTACCACGTCACACAAATCACATAAAGGATTATTACGAATTTGATTTCTAAAAAGATCACCGTTTAGACCACTGAATTTATTTTGCAGCCTTGCATGTAGGACAGACATATATCTATTTCCAACAGTAAAGTAGGGAGGAACATGTGCTATGCTAAGTTTTGAGAATATATGCTTTTTAAAGGTTGGCAATGTTGATATATCTTTTAAGTTATCACCAAGAGAATTCCATAGCCAAATGGCTGATGGAATACAAGATTTCTGTGAAATACTAGATTAAGAGGTACAGATATGTTTCTATTGTTTCTCAATGGGTAATCCGAAATTTCACTAACTAAAGGAGGAATTTAATCATGTATGTAAGAAGGCACCATACCACTATTTGCTTTATACATAAATGATAGTTTATGTTGCTGTCTTCTTTTTGATAGAGTTGCCCAGCAACACTCTTTGTACAGGTTTTCCAATGATACTGACCTAGTCAACCCCGAAACAATTGGGGCTGTCTCATTTTGAATTTTTGAAGTGTTTGTGAGTCTTGTTCAGAGCAGCCATCCCATACAACTGACGCATATTCAACAACTGGTAACATATAAGATATATACATCTGGTTGAGGGCATTTCTTTTAATAGAATATTTCAATTTACGCATTATTCCCAAACTTTTAGTTGCTGAATTGACAATATGTTCAATATGAGTGTGCCACTGGCGATTTCTACTTAATGTTACACCCAGATGTTTATGGCTATCTACAAAGCTAATTGCAATATTATTAAAAATAAGATGTGGTAATATATCTAGTTTTTTTAAGAGTAAATAAGACAGCTTCTGTTTTTAGTGGATTGAAGGTAACTAACCATTGTTTAGCCCAGTTTGACAACAGTTGTAAATCATGGTTAATAATACAAGCTATGTCAACAATATTTGCTGCAGCATAAAAAGTGAGCTATCATCTGCAAACAGCCTTGTCAAACTAAGAAGTTGTTTAGCTGTATCATTAATATATACTAAAAAAAAGAGGCCCTAGAACAGACCCTTGAGGCGCGTTAGAGGGCTGTTAATGAATATTCATGAGTTTAGAAATACGTCGATTCGTGTTTCATACGCAAATTAAACTCAACGCACGTACAACGCGTTGGAAACGCCCATGAAACGCAAATTCGCAGGATAAATACGCGAGAGGTAGTGTAAATCAAGATATAAAAAGGCGATAAAACAAAAATAGGACTCAATAGTACATACAACTGAATACCGGTACAAAGAAATCCAACAGTTAAATCCCTGTGGGCCCTAAGTTCATATTTGTGGAAATAACAAATTTCTTATTGGTGGGCTTCATTGAAGCCATGAGACAAGGTCGCTCACTTGAGTACACCATCGACAAATACGCATTTGCCTGTGATTTAAAGAGTGTGTTAATTTCCTATTAACGTTTAATTATTTATAAGTTTTTGAATTGGAATGTATTTTAAATTCATTTTATTGTTTCAAAGAATTGCTAATTAATGGATTAAAGACATGAAGCGTAAAATATCTTATTCTTAGAAATTGGTTGCCCGAAATATCTTATAAATTTGATGTCAAGTTGGACAAGCGTGATTTCATAATGATTAGCCAAGTAACAGCTCTTTTGGGGAATACAAAGTATAGCAAATATATATATTGAACTTTACAGATAAATGTCGATTGAGGTTCCCTCATATTATATAGAACATCGTCATACTTAGGTACGTTTTCCATATGGTGCTTACTTTATTTATTTACATTTTTGAAGTAATTTGTGTGCTTTTATTTAATAAATACAAGCGTATGCTGCTTGTGTACCTCGCATGATGAGGGAAATGCCGTTTCATTGCTTCATTCTATGTAGTATTTATCATGGTCCTGGATTTTTTCAGCAAAATAAAGTCTTAGAATTTTTTTTTTTTATCATAGATTCCACATTCAACTTAAATATACATAAAAACGGTCGCCAACTAATAAAGGGTCATTTTCACATTAAACCACTAGGTAACTGCAGTGATATACCATTATTATACTTTATTTTTTATAACAAGTACTGGAAAAACACAAAGGTTGGGAGACCAGTATGGTCTATTTTAATGGACTATATTAAAATGAGATAAATTTATATATCACTGTAAACGTACATCCGCCAAAACAAATACAATTATACATTCTCTGGTGGAAGTAGGCTATTGATGTCTACATATGAGTAAGTAAGAATGAAAAGAATCAACTCAAAGGAGGGACAACAGAGGAAAAACACTGACCTTGCAGATACTTCAAGAATGAGCTCTCCTAATGTTCAATAGTCCGTGAAAATGTGGTACACTGTTTACACAGACTTTTCTACCTGTAAGTTGAACAAAATATTTCTTTAAATATACAAGACCTGTTTCATGTTTATTTGAACAGATGTGGATTTTACTTTTTGCGGTTCCATATAAATAACACAAACAAATGTTGCTTTCTAGTATATAACGGACGTGTCCCTGGTATGACCCAATAATTTAAGCAAAACCAGGACACGGCGGCCCGAAATACACGCCCACACCCCCCCCACCTTTAATTAATTTTAAGAGCTATTTCGGGTGTATCTTAAATGAAAAAGCGCATTTAAGTGTGCAATTTTCTTTTCAGTTTCAGTCTACTATTCAATTGAAAAACAACTTCTGTGCGCCTGTTTTTGCTGACAACTGTGCTAAATAAGTTCTACCATATAAGTGCCAAACGGGTATTCCATGTATAAAAATTGTCATGAAAGAATTGTGAAAAGTGAATTCTCAAGACTCATAGCCTACTCAAGTTCTTAGATATTTTAAGTATATATCGCCGAAAAAACCGATCAACAAATATTGAATTCCAGTATTTTTTAAACAATTAAGCATTGCCATGGAAACTGTAAACCCTAAATTTTGATGTTCATATTGCTTCCGAAAAGTAATTGTCCAACTTAAACGCTTTATTTACTAACATAACATACTTTAATTATGTGTGTATACTTTATAATAGGTTTCAAGAGGAGAACTTCAACTCTTTAAGGGGATTCGTTTGAGAACGATTCTAAACACTTCGTTGAAGACAGCATTTTAAATGCTTAAAATTTGACTACTTATCTTAAGAGACGGTTTCAAACCAGCAAATTAAAGTTTAGAGCTAATTTCTTGGTGACTGCGTATTTCTGGAGATCCGACTAACATTTTGTTAATCAATTACTACAAAAAATAATGCGAACTAAATGAGTAATGGCAATTTCATTTTTTTTTCAAATAAACATGAAAACAACTCTCGTATCAATTCCATATATATAATCTAACTGCCTGATGTAGATCTAGATAAAATTCGACTTCAGAATCGGCTGATCTGGTTCAATCTTGTTCGGTATTGCATGGCAGTCAGAAGCTCTTTGATCACTAGATTCCTATCGTTTTATTCATTTTTTTACAAATTATATATTGAGAGTTTATCCTGGTCCTGGATTTTTTTGCAAAATCAAATCCCCACCCAACTTAAAAATAGAAAAAAAAACGTAATTTTCAAATAAAGCCACTAAGCTTCCACAGTGATATACCATTATTTTATTTGATTTGTTTATATTAAACAGTACTGATCAACCACAGACGTCTGAAGACTCTTGGTATGTTTAAATAGACTATATTAAAACTAACTCATATGTTTATATCACTGCTTACAAACATTCCCCAAAAGAATTAAAAGTGAACATTCCCTTGTTAAACTAGGCAATTGATGTCTACATGTGAGCAAGTAAGAATGATAAGCATCGACTGGAATGGGGGCCTACAGAGAAAAAAAACTAACTGACTTTACAATTACTTCAAGAATCCGCGATGATGTGCTGCACTGCGAACACAAATTTGCATTGTAATTCGAACATTTAAAACATGTATTGGTTCCAAAATATTTGATCTAACTGCATGGCGTAGTTCTTGATAAAATTTGACTTCAAGTGTTGGCTGATCTAGATCTGTAGTGTAAATCATATTAAAACTATCAAAACAGATTGAATCAAATTATTAACACAGCAAAAGAACAAAACTTCATCTGAACAAACAGACACTGAAACGAGTCAGTACCAAAATGTTTACTCCTATAGATAGTGTTACAATATAATGTATGTATAATACTTTTTTTCAATTTTGAACAAAATTTTGAATTTTACAACAATAGGAACATTCCTAGGTATCCGTTGGAGCCCTTTCTAGGTATCCGTTGGAGTCCTTTCTTATCAACATTTCTAGTATAAATGTTTGCATATTCCAAAAGTGGTAATTTTCGAACGCTGAAAGACGTAACAAATTTAGTTAGGATTAATGTAAATGTTTGTGGTATAGTCACTCATTTTGCTAGATTGGATAGGTATCGATAACATGTCTTTAGCTCGTGAGCTTGTCTGTGTTCAGTGACTGTGAAATTTCCTAATCATACTTGCTTGTTCTTGCTTGTCTGATGGCATCCTGTTGGAATACCGTAGAAAATGGGGTCTCTACTTGCAGTATAAGAGTCTCAAATGTTTCAACGTAAGGATTAGCAACATGCCCATAGAGTTATTCTAAGACCTTTGAGACAAATGGGGTCAAGTAAGTAAACGCTAAAGATCCGACATAAAACGGGCATTAATGCATACTGCTTTAAGGTTGTAAAAATGCTTTCAAAATGACAGAAATGTGCGTCGTTTGTGAGTATTGTGTGTATTTAAATGTTTTATTTTATTCAAGTTTTGCTGTAGATGTCTTTTTTTTCGCTTACTTTCTAATCGAAAGCCAATAAATAGAGAACATCTAGTTTAGTTTTGTTATCTAGGCTTTTAACAATTACATCAGTTTGTAGTTTATATATCATGTAAAATAAAATAAAATGTCAAACAATGATTAAGGAAAACTTGGCAAAAGCACACATATATGGCATATACGGACTGCGATGCTTACCTCGTGTCTTCAAGATGTCCTTACAGTCATTAAATGTTTACCAATACGAATATGCAACTGTATCCTACTGTCACAAGGTCTTTAACGTGAGAAAACGAGACTTCTAAAATATGCAGACAAAAACCCAGTCTGGAACACTGCCTTTATAGACGCCTGATACCAGACTTACCATGAATAATCGGATATATACATTTGGACAAATAGTGTAAACCCAGACCAGAACGCTCCTGAAATGAGATAAAATCAATAGATGATATAAAACTTAAAATATAGATTTATCTTGTTGTCTACTGCACTATTCTGAAAGGTAGACATGAAGCTATTTAGTCCCTTTTGGTGCAACAGTTTTCGACCTGCTAAATGCCATGCGCGCACAAATGTCAATAATTCTATATAATTTGTCGTAAACAGTGCGTATGCAGGTCAGCAGGCCTTTGATTTAGCCAAATGATCAGGATCAAAAATATTTTACTAACATATTGAACGCACATGAAACTGCACTCGATGGGCTGGCAAAATAGCAAACACAAAGAGCCCAGCGAGCCACCATAATTAGAGAATGTGCGCTCATCAGGTCAAGCACTGTACACCAGTTTAATGCGTTATAATGTGAAATGTTTCTCTTAGGATGTTTATACAAAGTGAATATGTCGTACGAGCGCTTCTCAAAAAGTAGGAATATTGATTGAAGGGGGTTAACCTATTAAAATACAGACACCTGTCCTACTCGGTAACTTGGGTGCCGCGTTCCCTATGAACATTGCATATTTTCTGCAATTAAAAGACAATGTTCAAATACTAAGTACTCGCTGATTTCGATATACGGGGTAATTTGCCCTTCTATACAATTTTGCAGTAGAAAACCAGATACACACACACACACATATATATATATATATATATATATATATATATATATATATATATATATATATATATATATATATATATATATATATATATATATATATATATATATATTTCCGCACTTCTGATATTTATCTAATTTCACTTGTATCCTTGGATCCATCAGGCTTTCACTTGCGAACGAAATAGATGCCATGCATTGAAAAAGGAACCAATATACGACATGTACTGCATCAGGCGTTGTCAATATCAGCGCTTCCTGAACATCCTTTTTTGGGGATGACTCAGTGGCGCAGTTGGTAGCGTCAATGTCTGGTGTAGTGCTTGGCGGGTTGTCGAGGTCGTGGGTTCGAATCTCGCTAGAGGCAAAATATTTACAGCATCTATCGGCTCAGTTGATTCACTATATCCCTCTGTATATATAATTTTCAAAAACAACATGCACATTTTAACCAATGACCAAACAATGCGCGAAGCTCTGTCAACTTCAAAAATAATTAAAAGTAAACGGCAACCTCCAAATTTAAAAAGACTTATAACTAAAGCAAAAATTACAGAACAGAAAATTAAAACGTCTAATAAAGTTTTCAAGTGTAATCGCCCAAATTGTGCACTTTGCGAATGCATTGAAGAGGGTAACTGTTACAATTTCAACGGTAAAGTTTTCTACGTAAACGAAACGATGTCTTGCGATATAAAGAATGTCATTTATGCCATTAAATGCAATGAATGCAAAGAACTTTATATTGGTCAAACAGGCGATAAATTACGCACCAGAAGGACTGTACACGCACAACGAATAAGAGACCCTTCAACAAGACAGATTCCTTTAAGTGAACATATCGATAATTGCAGCAGAAGTATTCCCAAATTTCAAATGTTTCCTTTCTTTAAAATGCACACAGAAAGCATTTCTGCCAGGTTAGCGAAGGAAAAGCATTTCATTCGATGCTTTAAACCTAAAATAAATGTTTTATGAACAGCTATTCAAAAAACGTTTAGTCACGTCACGTGACCTCCAAGTTAACGTCACAACGTGACGACGTCCAAACGTGACGTCTCAACGTTACGCCGTTACTATGCAACAGCCCTGAAGAGCTCAGCGAAACGCGTTGGTACATTATTTAGCATAGTTTATATTAAATAAAAACAAAACATGTAACGTCAACTCATTATTTGAATATATATATAAATATATATATATACACAGTCGAACTTTGGTCGCTCGAACTCGCCTGTCTCAAACACCAGGGATCGCTCGAACTCGTTCGTCGGTCCCGGCAATTTCCCTTTATATTTAATGTTAAAATACACCCCAGGCTCGAACAGCGATGGCTCGAACTCTCGAACTCAAAGCACGGTCCGCAGGGCGATTTTTCATGTAAAACGCTATTACATGAATCAGCCACACGCTTGATTAAAGTTCATTATTATTTTCATAAGTGCTCCGTGACAATGATGATTCACCCTTGGGTTATCTAACTGACGAGCGGAACGTGTGAAGCAATTAGCGACAATTTATCAGATCAAAGATTTGAGTAAGCTCTCACTTTTCACCACTCAGTAGGGCGGCCCAAAATGATTAAAGACAATTAATGAGATGTTTTGTAATCAAGAATTCGCGTGTCAAAATGAGTAAAACATGCCTGGCTTGATAAAGACAGGCATCCGATTGTGCGGCGGTACAGTCTGATCCGCGCCTTTGTTGTAAACATACTGGGGAGTTTGTCATTATTTCATGTTTTTATTCGTTGATATTAATTGAAACTTGCACATTGTGAATAAATAATACGAAACAAACTAGTTTTTTCTTTTATTGTTCTAAAGGAAACGATAAACAACCGGACATAAACTGTAGCGACACATAAACAGGAACATTCACTCACAAGAAGAAAAAACAGTACAGCTTACAAGATAGCAAATGCAATGATCAGCCTGCGCATATGCACATGCTGATAAATGTCTTTACTTTCAACAGTTTCATATGCTAACACATGCGGCTTATCATTTTAACTCTAGCGTGCAAAGGGTTATTGATCAGTGACATGTGTTACGTGCGCTTTGCAACTTTGGTCTATAGAAACGTGGTGTCCGTGATGACATAAAGTACACATGAACAAACTTGAAAATCGTCAGGCTAGGTATTGCTCGAACACATGGATGGGTCGAACTCGCACCGACGGTCCCAACGCGTTCGAACCATCGAAGTTCGACTGTATATACACTCTATCTTCGCTTTAACCAGTAAAACCCAAAGCTAGCGTCTATTTTTTGTGACATATGCAAACCATGCAGACCCAGATAAAAAAAATGCATAATGCGGTGTCTGATCAGGATCTTCACTATTTACTCATAGAATATTTTGTTAAAATTGAAATAAAGCACACAATAAAATACCACACAGCACCCATAAATTTGAGAACGGGGTTGTTCTAGGTAAGTCAATTTTGCTTAAATGTTTGTTTAGCCTCTTTTTATAAAGGAGTTGCTCAGTTAATGCTTAGGTGCACAACCCACTCTGCCCCCTATATCATTTTAACACATTGAGTCTTGGACTAAATTATGCTGACGGAACAACATGTTCAAAGAACGTCCATTTGTAGTCCCAGTCTCTGTACTTGACGTTCAAGCGGTTTATTTTTGTTTCTGACCTTTGACCAATGAATTTATATAGTTTAAACAATAATTATTTCGAAAATACAAATACCTGTTCAATAATATACAAGCAAATAACAGGATCTGTTAAGTAAGCAACATGCTTATATTAATCACCCATTTGCCACTTTCAAAAGCTCTTACTTTCATGAAAATGTTCCTGTATAAACACGAATTGCTTTTTTGTCAAGGAGATGGATACCTTTGGCCACATTATTGTGTGAACATCTTATACAATGTACATTTCACATAAATCATGGGGTCAAAATACTTCTAAATATTGCAGTCAGATAATTGTAGTTCGTGTTCATGCAAATGGTTTTCTCTAAAGTTCGTCCAGCGTGCCACATTATTGCAAACGGTATCAAACCAGGCAGTAACTCTAAAAAGACTGATAAGCATGCTGCCGATTGCTCAAAACTTGTATTTTGGGGCGTAAAGGGATTTATGTGAGATTTATAAGTTGTTCATACAACAATGTGGCCAAAGGTATCTGTCTTCTAAATAAAAAAAAATCAATTTTTGTTTATACAGGAATAATTTCATGCACGCAAGAGCTTTTGAAAGATATAATTTGTCTTGGGGCATGGGAAATGAAGAAATGTATTGACGTGAGGTATGAGCTGTAGTGAGTTGGCATTTAACAGGTGACCGGGCCCAGTTTGATGACATCAAGCGATACTCTATCTCTATGACTTTCTCTTCCCCAAATATGTTTGGCATGATGATTTGAGATATATGCATCCGCTGTCAAGTATCGTGTTTAGTTTCGATGTCCCGACAGACGTTCAGATATTACGCCTCCAATGTGACGCACCATTATCTCTTTGCATGCTGGGTAATTTATCATGATTTTTGTCTTCTGCTGATATTTTCAAAAATTAACTTTCAAAAAACCCTTTCAGGTACACTATCAGAGTGTCAAACGTTTTGAACCCAGGTCAGGGTCGACGTTCTGTCGGTCCTGGTCAGGGTCCGGTTATCAGCAGATGATAAAAGTTGCCGCAGGCAAGATGAGACGGAAAGTTAAACGTATATTCTGATAAGTTGGAATGTTAAAGGAAAGATCGGGTGTTAAATAGGAAATACTTTTGTATCATGACAGCCAGTCATAATATGCCGAATATTTGTTAACCGCTAAACATGTATCATGTTCATGTATGCTAACATCTTTGTAGAGTTTGGTCTTCGAACGTTGTACCACGACTGCAGTTTGTCATTGCTTTGCCATTTAAATACAAATACGTATTTGATATTTCATGCTAACCCTCAGTAAACTTTTAACTCGTAAATGCGTACTTTGGCACAACCTGTGAATACCCAGAATAAGCGGTATTATACCAGGGCGTACACTGTTTGATAAGACAAAACAATCTTTAGAGAAAAAATACTATTTTATTTAAAATTTATTCAACATATGAATTTTCGATACATACAATGGACCATTCGAAATGTATTGTAACACTTCATTTGTGAATACAAGGTTAATAAATTGCACTTAAACTGCTCATAACATGTGTTACAGGCATCAAATTGTGTTCATGTAATTTTGTCACACCGCCTGTTACGTTCTCAAAACGATCAGAACGGAAGAGGGAAGTTACTTGATGAACGCTGAACATTATGCCATGACGATGTTACCAGGGAACTTAAGGTGCAAATTTGGATACTTTATGTACAAGAGAGACAATACAATCATACTCAAGAAATAATACACAAACGCTGTCGCTTTTGCATAGTTGGTCTTCCCTTTCTGAGACAAGTTCCAAAGGGAATGTCCTGTCTCAGTTGTACACCAACCAAGCTAAAGCAAATTAACGTCAATACACACAACACTAAACAAACTATGCGAGAGCTCTCATTCGGCGTATCTGACACTTGGGTCAGTCTATTATTTGTATTAAACCTTTTCCGACTCTTAGGTCAGTCTATAGGTTAGCACATATATATACTAGGCCAAAAAGAAACGCCGTTATGTATGATTTTTTTAAACTGTACCAGTTATGTATTTCATTAAAAAGCATGCAGTGATTAGAAAAGTTATAGCAAAATGGTGCTAGAGAATGCTCTTTGTCAGTTTATCAGATCATTAAGACGTCAGTATTGCCGGGAGCCCCTTAATTGGACGTCCCTACTGCACGAATCTTAACTTCCGTCAAACGTTGCGAGGTCGGGGTCTTTAAAAATCTCTTGAAAACGATTTCTCACAGTTTTAGCGCTGATTCATGGATAATGACTTCCTGGGTATGTCATAGTTTATTTTCCAGATAAAATCGATTGCACAAATGAGAGGTCCGGATGTCTCGATCTTGACGTCGCGTTAACACACGGGGACGTCCTGGACGAGGACGGTCTGACGTTGTCCAGGTTTGTTGGAAACGATTCATAAGACGTCCAATCGTCCTAACATGGCACCGAAATTGTTTGGCTGCTACCGATGGTGCCACGTTAGATTGTAACATTCCTTTTGCACGTTTACGTTCCACATGTGTCAATTTTGTCACACAAAAACCCAGGTAAACATAGAATAGCGCTGTGTCAACGTAACGCAATGACCTTGCTACTGATTCACCTGTAGACGTAACAAATTTATACCTACATACCATGTCAGCAACTACAGCAATTAGTCTTTGGCCCGCCCACTTCCTGTTGTTTTCAGACAAGCAGATGCAAGAGAAGGTCCATATTCAGTGTGGTATATTTTCAATACCTCACACTATTTAAGATCACCTCCCATAACTTGATGAGAGAAAATTGCAGTCTGAAAATGTCAATTTCACCAAAAAATATTGTTTTTATTTTTAGAACCCAAAAGAAAACTAAGTTTGAGACCGACAAAAATGATGTAGATTTCAAATTTTAGCTGTTTCACTGAAATAGTTGCAACTGTAGAAAAAAAGCTGACCAAGCTGTACATTAAAGCCTGGTCAGAAATTACACTGTTTACCCCTAAATGCTTTTTGATAAAGACATCATTATCAACGACACATGGATATGTACGCTGAGCGAGTCTCCGGTGTTTGTGTATCAGAGTACAAAGCACAAACAGTGGGGGCTTATCAGCATATACATCTGTAACTTGTGATCAGTGAATTATTTCCCAGATTATATGCAAAAAATAAAAAAAATGTCGCTGATGAAATCCAATTGTCCTATCTGAGCGCGTCCATGGCTAAACGAAAATGAAATGCAGCAAAATATTACATAATATGTATATTTCACGACGTGAGGCCTGTGTGTCAGCAACACAGGGGGCAGCTGGGCCAGGGCTAAATAGGTTATACAATGTTTTATGTTCGTTGTGAACTATATTTAAGGACTTTGAAAACGCATCATCCAGAGTAAATCCTTTATTTCACAAACCCTGAGAATGTCAGCGAGATAATTTTTATTGCATATCACAGTCTGACAAGCTTGTAGTATGTCCAAGAAAAATCATGGTTGTAAATTTACATTAAGGTATTGAAAAAATATCCGTTTTAAGACAGGGGTGGTCGATTTTGAATGTCACAAATTCAGCTGCAAGTTCATACGCGTTAGTTTTGATTCCTGACTCAACAGATTTGCGTCCTTTGCTTCTTTCACGATTGCACATGTTATCATCATTGATTCGAAGTGAACTGACCGTTCCGTATGCTCAAAAATTACACCGCTTTCAAGAAACCGACATATCCCTCCCACCCTAATTACTATCGCCTAGTAATAAAATGCAAAGTCTTGGGCCTTTCAAAGTTTCGATTTGTTACGTCCGGCTGTGTTGGAAGAGGCTAAGGGCATAAATGACAGATTATGCATAAATTACGCTTATATCACGTGTTTTTTGTATTATGCAAGTGAAGTTAACGTAATATTTTTAAGACGTTCTCGATCACATGACAGCAGATCTGCTGCCATGGTTTTCATCAAAACGTCTTCCCCACATGGCTGTCAGTCTATGTAGTCAGTATCAGTAACGAAAGCGTGCATAAAGGTAACTTATGGAGATGTTTCTAAAAAAGAGCTATAAATTGACGCTCAAATTTGACGTTGATTTTTGAAATCTTGAAGTTGGCGATTACTTTTTATTAGAAAAAGTCTATAATCTCTTTTGCTGACATGGTATCATACACGCCACAATTTAAAAGTAAAAATAATCAAAAAGCTTCATTTAACTGTGCATAAAGGTCCTGGATTAACCATGTAACGTCATCAGCAGCGTCGCGTGACAGTTCAGTCATATTAACAACTGATTAATACCAATTCTGGGTAGCACAATAAAACCTGCGAGTTAAGTTTTAATCGTATTTACGGTTTGCAAAAAAGTGCAAAAATATGGTGATGCGTTTTCAAAGTCCTCTAGTATATACACTCGGGATCTCCGCTCCCTCATATATATTCCATATACCAACACAAAACATTGAATAACCTATACATGTACCTAACAACACAAAACATGAATAATATAATGTGACCTTGCGTCAAATATAATGTTTACATAAATAAGCTGTTTCATGCGTGTACATGTAGTAATGCACAATGTGTCGAAACCAGGCCGCGTAGCGCAGTCGGTAACGTGACTGGCAACTTTTATCATTGATCACGAGACTAATCAGCGCGTTTTGATTTCTCGACTTATAAGTACAAACTTTTTCCATATTTCGTTTTCAAGTGTTTTAAAATGGGTTATTTAATTGAATCAATTTCAGAAGTGTGAATAAAGTGTAATGATTTCAATACATTTTGTGTGGAAAAGTCTTTACACTTTATTCGACCTGAATTGTCGATTTCGTATTATTGCTTCTTACTGCTTAAGGCAGCCATGACAGTTGATTATGGAACCTGGCGGACAAATCAGTCTTTAAACAATTCTGATCCACATACGAACAATTGTTCTTCAAAGGACCTCAGACAGTGGTAATGGGAACCACATTGTATCGCTGCTATAATTTTGATGAAAATTAAAGTCGATCAAATGCTTCCATCTTCATATATAACCTCGCTGTTGGTCCCTATTTTATGATATTGCATTTGATAACCTATATACCTGAATATACGACTTTATTTTAGGGCTGAAATTGTCACTTTGCAGAAAACTATTATATTGAAACAGTTTGAAGATTTTTTTGTTGATGTAAGCGAGCCCAAACTTTAGTATTTGGATTATTGGTGTGATCTCGTGAAAATCTTTTTTTTCCAATATAATGATATAATTAGTACAAGTAAGTTTCCTTTTCATAGCCCCTTAATCATGAAACATTACAACATTTTTAGCATATTTATCTTAAGATTTTGAAAATTGTCCTTTTATTAAATTCTGATGATATATTACTTTGCACAAAAACTGTATCTATTCAGTACACATAAGCTACATGGCCCTTGAATAGGTGTACTTTACGCATGGATGAACGGTTATAGTACATTGCTGCGTAATGTTGCACCAGTAAATGCATTGTTATCAAGGTTGAATATAGACTACAGTTGCACTTCAGAATGTTTTTTAATAATCAGATATAAACAACAACAACAACAAAAATAATCATTAAAATGCTCATGATGTTGTACTTTAACATACTTTCACTGTGATTTGTAATCGAGAATTGATGATATAATACCCTCATACGTGAAAATATACTCCTCAAAATAATTAAAGGACCAAGATTTTAGAATGCGAGTATAATTATATCAAACATTTGAATTCTGTAAAACTTGGCTCAAATCTTTCTATTGTTATGCCCATAAATCAAGAATCATTATTAATGATTCCCATGCCTAATTCTGCCATAACTGTGTCTCAAATGCACATACCCTCAATAACACACTTTCAAAAGGCAGCGGGTGGGGTAAAGAAATTCTTCTGTGGTCATTCGAGTAGAATGAAAGTGATACCAAATTAAACTTTGTTTTAAACAGTTCAGCTTACATCAACAAAAAAATCTTCAAACTGTTTCAATATACTGGGAAGCAAGCATTTTAATCTCTGACAATGGAGTTTTGACATTGTTTGGTTTTCTGTAAACAATATGTATACTTGGCCATCATGAATCAGATTTTCAATCGTCATGCTATGCCGTTGAGTTTTAGAAAGATGTCCCGACGAATCATTTAAAGATTGCCACAGACAAACGCCAAAACCAGTGGTCTGAATCTATAGTCTGGCCATTACGCCACAGCCAAATGAGGCAATTTTCTCTCACAAGAAGAGGTGGGTGGTATCAACGGGATTAAAACGCCATAAAATCATGCGAAAACAGAGATTTCAGCATCTAAAAGCACTTTTCATTCATTTCATGCAGTATTATGGTCCATGGATCACACACAAAAAATGATATTCCAATACATTTAGGGCAAGTTTTAAAATGACAAAAACTCTTTGTTAGTAACATTTTCTACCACTTTAATTTTGCTGTTTCACTTGACAATAAGGTGTCAAAGATGTCCGAAAAATTTGGGCTAGATCGTAAAATTGGTTTTCCAAATACGTTCTACACAAAATGCATCAATGTTATAATTGATAGTATCGGTATTTCAATTATTTTGAGGAGTATAATTTATTTCCGAATGTTTTAGTGAAGTCAAACATTGCAACACCTATCCCTTTGCTAGCGTCTCCTGTTTTGTCATATGGGTATGTCTGTCTAATATGACCTTTATTCGTTTCTAATACATCAAGCGTCTTGTTCAAAAGGTTACCGGTGATATATTATACGTAGGGAAGTTTTGGGAAGCATCAGTAGTAATGAGTGGCACTCTGGGGACGTGGACTTTTAAGCCTGAAAATAACTTAGTTTTTTCGGGATAAAAAGTCCCGGTCCCCAGAGATGCCTACCATGGTATGCTTGAGCGACTAGCTGTTAATAACTTAGTTTATTTTAAGGGGTATTCTGGCTGTGTCTATGGCTGTGATAGTATCTTAGGCTACTGGGAATAACGTAGATTATTTGAGAACTATTCTGGTTGGGTGTATAATTATGATAGTTTCCTGGACTATTTAGAAAAAACTTAGTTTAGTTGAGGGTTATTCTGGTTGGTCTGTGATTCTGACAGTTTCCTGGCAATATCCACTCTTGAGAATAACTAAGTCTTTTTGATGACATTTCTGGTTTGGTCAATGATTATGATAGTTTCCTGGGCGATTGAAAATAAATTAGTTTATTTTTTGGAGGATTCTAGTTGGTCTGTGATTGTGATGATTTCTTGGGCTGTTAGGAATAACTTAGTCTCTTTGAAACCTATTCTGGTGTATGATTATGACAGTATCCTGGACTATTTAGAATAACTTAGTTTAGTTGAGGGTTATTCTGGTTGGTCTGCGATTCTGATAGTTTCCTGGTCATATCCACTCTTGAGAAGAACTAAGTCTATTTGATGACATTTCTAGTTTGGTCAATGATTATGATAAATTTCCTGGACTATTTAGAAAAACTTAGTTTAGTTGAGGGTTATTCTGGTTGGTCTGTGATTCTGACAGTTTCCTTGTAATAAAAACTCTTGAGAATAACTAAGTCTTTTTGATGACATTTCTGGTTTGGTCAATGATTATGATAGTTTCCTGGGCGATTGAGAATAACTTAGCTTATTTTTGGAGGATTCTAGTTGGTCTGTGATTGTGATAATTTCTTGGGCTGTTAGGAATAACTTAGTCTTTTTGAAGCCTATTCTGGTGTATGATTATGACAGTATCCTGGGCTATTTAGAATAACTTAGTTTGTGGGAGGATTATTATGGTGTATGATTGTGATAGTTTCCTGGACTATTTAGAATAACTTAGTTTAGTTGAGGGTTATTCTGGTGGGTCTGTGATTCTGATAGTTTCCTGGTCATATCCGCTCTTTAGAAGAACTAAGTCTATTTGATGACATTTCTAGTTTGGTCAATGATTATGATAGTTTCCTGGGCGATTGAAAATAAATTAGTTTATTTTTTGGAGGATTCTAGTTGGTCTGTGATTGTGATGATTTCTTGGGCTGTTAGGAATAACTTAGTCTCTTTGAAACCTATTCTGGTGTATGATTATGACAGTATCCTGGACTATTTAGAATAACTTAGTTTAGTTGAGGGTTATTCTGGTTGGTCTGCGATTCTGATAGTTTCCTGGTCATATCCACTCTTGAGAGGAACTAAGTCTATTTGATGACATTTCTAGTTTGGTCAATGATTATGATAAATTTCCTGGACTATTTAGAAAAACTTAGTTTAGTTGAGGGTTATTCTGGTTGGTCTGTGATTCTGACAGTTTCCTGGTAATAAAAACTCTTGAGAATAACTAAGTCTTTTTGATGACATTTCTGGTTTGGTCAATGATTATGATAGTTTCCTGGGCGATTGAGAATAACTTAGCTTATTTTTGGAGGATTCTAGTTGGTCTGTGATTGTGATAATTTCTTGGGCTGTTAGGAATAACTTAGTCTTTTTGAAGCCTATTCTGGTGTATGATTATGACAGTATCCTGGGCTATTTAGAATAACTTAGTTTGTGGGAGGATTATTATGGTGTATGATTGTGATAGTTTCCTGGACTATTTAGAATAACTTAGTTTAGTTGAGGGTTATTCTGGTGGATCTGTGATTCTGATAGTTTCCTGGTCATATCCGCTCTTTAGAAGAACTAAGTCTATTTGATGACATTTCTAGTTTGGTCAATGATTATGATAGTTTCCTGGGCGATTGAGAATAACTTAGTTTATTTTTTGGAGGATTCTAGTTGGGCTGTGATTGTGATAATTTCTTGGGCTGTTTGGAATAACTCAGTCTATTTGAGGCATATTCTGGTGTATGATTATGATAGTATCCTGGGCTGTTGAGAATATCTTAGCTTATTGAAGGATTATTCTGACTGATCAATCATTGTGATAGTTTTCTGGTCATATCCACTGGTTGATTGTAATAGTAACACGTTTCTTGGTCCTACTGTGATAATATATAAAATAACTTAATCAAATTCAGCTTTGACAATAACTTAGTCGTGTTAGAGTAATACAGGTCCTGCTGTGACGATATATAAAATAACTTATTCAAATTCAGCTTTAAAAATATGAGGAATAAAGTGATTGATATGTGTGTGTGCGTGTGTGAAATAATCACGGCTACTAAGTTCTATGAGTCTCAAGAGTATCTTGGTCAGTCAAAACCTCAACTCCTAAAGGCATCACTCTGTAGCGTTAACTAGTGTTTAGCTAGCCGTCTCAGCTTACTATAACTTTTTTTACTGAAAGAACAACAAAGACTGGTGAACATTACTATAAAGTTATTGCCCCGCCAACTATAACTGAATACAATGACAGATGATTAGGGCCATCCCTCTGTCCACTGTTTGCCATAAGAGGAATTATAAATATATGTCGTCATACAAAGTTGATGTCAATTAGACTATTTTAAACTTTGACCCAGAACCCTGTTGTAGCTGATTGTGTGTATATATTGATCCAAAGTGGTTCTGTTGTAGTTGACTTGGTTCATACTCTGATCCTAAGCTCTGTTGTAATGAGCGTGATTTATCATATCCATCTACGGAATAGGCTGGTGGATCAAGTTCTTCAAGTTTTTTACCCAAGAGGTATCTTTTTTAATAGCATATCTCAAAGTGTCATGCTCATCAAACTCATCCTCATCTCATAGTTACTTTGCAGTAGCTGTCATCTGCTTGTGTAGGGAATCTTTCTTCATGGCCTTAGATAATTTAAGGAAGGCTTTGTATTGACCAATGACCTCTGCTCTGTATCAAGGTTCTAGTTTATCAAAAATGACATCCTCTGCCTCTTCTGTGTCCATGCCTTGAGTGTTCTCTATTGTATACTGTACACCTACATTGAAAGTGTCTGCTATGTAACTACGAGCTCCATAAAAAAACAAACTTGCCAAGGATCAAACTTGCTCTTTTTTTCTAGAATAATGTTGGTCTTCATCATCTTCATCCATATAGTCTGTATCACTATCACCACAAATGCCATAATCTATATCTTCATATTTCCCAAAGATGTCTTCCTTTTGATTACTTCTAGAAGCCTCTGCATCAGATTCTTCAGACATAGTAGAGTCTTCAATTTCTGACAGTGTTTCTACTCCATACCTTCACTGCAAATACCACTTATCAGATGCTGTCTCAAACTGTCTGATCTTACAAACTGTCGTTCACATTATTGACACTGATGTTGACCCATTGAAATCGTTTGGTATATGAACTTCTTCTCCTTGATTGTATCCTTTTATCCTTTTATACTTGTAGTCACATACAAACACATAGTTTTGTCAATATTTCTCACAAAAATATGACATTTTCTACTCTGATTTATTATCTGCATGTACTTCTTTTGCTACAACACTTGAGAGAGAAATGTATTTTCTTGTTTTGCTGTTCTCTTTTGAAAAAGATTTTCTTTTATCATATTTTTGCTCTGATATCTTACATCCCTTCAAATATTTATTTTCTTATGACTCTTTTTGTAGATGTCTTCCTATTAGCTAACGAAGTTCTCTAGGGCACATTCTACAGTACTTTGGTGGTATTCCCTGCTTGAGTTTTCGGTCCAACGCTGTACCCAGCCTTTTAATCAGCTATTGAAGTTGTCCATAACTCATATGATATTTAGTTAATCTTTTAGATACAGGTGGTATAATAACATCTTTGCAACTTGTATTTTTCTGTCATGTTGAGAGATCCATTCTTCTTCTTTTAGTGTTTAAAGAAACATAAAGATTGTCAATCAGAACCACCATTTTTAAACTGATAGCAGAATAAGCTTTTTATACGTTTGAAATGTAATTTTACTAAAGGTTTTCCACGAACAAAAGGGAACAGATCTTCCAATTTCATCTTTGATACAAATAGGAACTTGATCAATATACGATTTTGTCAAAGGTATATAATGCAAATTTACAAATTCTTGATGCGGTTGAGTGCTAGATTTTGACTACCTTTAAGAAACAAATCTGACATAGGAGCTATTATTCTTCCAACATAGGTGTAATCTGCAACCTCAGAATAAACAAACATCTGGTGGTAGGTCATGTTTAAAGTATCAACAGCATATGTAAAAACCTAATTATCATTCCCAATCAGTATACTTGAAAGATCAGGATTCAATCCAAGTATTTCGCCAAGAGACTTTGAAAATCTAATTTGAACTCTATTTGGATTTTCAACATGTAAGCTCAGGCGGTTACCTGATTCCTCATAACTAAATGAGATCATACTGTGGATTTGACGTAAAATAGCTCCATGTTTGTCTTCAAGTGCAAACAAAATTTGTTCTACTAAGTTCTGAGACGAATTATGGTTTCCTGCTGGGATATACAAATTTCTTTTAGAACAGCTTCCATATTTCATGCATACAGTATTCATGTTACTTCTTCCCAATCTTTTCAAAACATTCTCATCATAGAAGTGAATATAAAAATAATTGATAATATGTGAAATGTTATATACTTCTGAACGGGTCATAATTACTACCAGTTCTACAACCCATTGTTCTTTTTGGAATTGAATAGGATGATTAAGCTTTGTGGTAACTGAGAACTAAACAGTTCTGGTAGGGAAAATATCCATATAAGTATCACTCAGTAAGCTAAGATTAAATTCTTCCATGATCTCATATGTGAAACAGTCACCACACTTGATGGAAATATAATGACAATTAAAATTTGCTTAACTTCATATATATAATGGCTACTCTCATATTAATTATATAAAGGTGGAATATATAGCATGCAAACGTTGTATGTTATGCAGAGCTGAAATCTCTTCTTTGTAAAGATGTATAGTCAACGCTTTAATCCAAGGCATATCAATCAAATGTTCAGCTATGTAAATGTGGATAGTCTACAGTGTAAAGAGGTGGATAATTAAAAAAACAAGGGTTAACATAATAACAATTCTTAATTAATTAAATTCTAGAGGTTTTTAAGCATCTAGTTTGTATACATATGATTTCTCTACTCTCTATACTACATTGCCTCATAATCACATCGAAGAAAAACTAACAAACTTAATTGATCAAACATTAAGCAGAGAGGACTCACTTTATTTGGTTTGTAAAGATAAAACTGCCTTTTCTATTTCCCAACAACCCAAACATTATAAGTTGTGGTCATGTCAGAAAATATGTGATGCTCTCCATTATCGTTTGGACAATATCTTTATAAAATTTGGCTCAAAATTGTATAGGCAAATTGTAGGTATTCCAATGGGTACTAATTGTGCTCCTCTTGTTGCAGATTTTTTTTTTGTTATGAGAGAGACTTCATGTTGTCTCTGTCAGACAATAATCAAACTGATATTATTGAAGCTTTTAACTCCACATATTTACATGTCTTACTTAATATTGATAATCCTTATTTTGAACAAATGGTAAGTCAGATATATCTAACCGAACTTCAGTTAAATAAGGTGAATCCTTCTGAAACTGAAGCTCAGTTTTTGGTCTTGAACTTGTCCACAACAAATGACATAGTTTCTTCTAAAATTTATGATAAAAGGGATTATTTTAATTTCGAAATAGTAAATTTCCAATTTCTTGATGAAAATGTTCCTAGCTCCCCTGCCTATGGAATTTATATTTCTCAGCTTATTCGTTTTGCTATAGTGTGTTCTAATGTTAATGACTGCAACAACAGAAAATTATTTTAATTGCTAAGGTATTTAAACAAGGTTATAGATATCATAAAGTTTGAAAAGCATTTTCTAAATTCTACCACAGACACTCAGAGTTAATTGTTAAATACAACAATAGGTTATAAACTCTTCTGCAGCAAAGCATATCAGAACCTATATTCTATGGTGATTTAGTTAATATTTTCAAAATAATGGTTGGAGAGCCTAATTTTAACGATCAATTCAAAAATATTATCAAACATTATATAAAGGTTGGATCTAACTTGGATGTCATGCGACAGTCTGCATGCGAGGTTGGCGTCGTAAAACTGGTTTAAGCCCTCCAGTAAAATATTTTACTGACCATTCGAAGGTGGTACTTCTTTTGTGGATCTTTTATGTTTTTGTTCTGTCTTGTGTTTGCTATGTCTTTGTGCGCGTCTGTTCATATGTGCTTTGTAGTCACCTGCTGGGAAAGGGCTGACCTCTTGGCTCTCGTTTGTTGTGTCTAACTGTGAGTTTGTCACTTTCCCATTGGTATCCTGGGCCATGTGTGGTTTGGTTGTATCGGTTCCTGATCTTTGCACCCTTACTTACTTTAAACCAAATCACGGTTTATAGCTATGGATTCCTCTTTAATTGCACAACGGTGGGTCAGGCCTCAGACTCTATGACGGCTCTGACATCAAGCTTTAATCGGTGGGTTGATCTGTTACTGGGCCGACCGTGGCTCATCATGAGGTTTTCTTTAGCTCTGACTATCTGTGAGTCGTGAGCCACTTTCTTTGTTTCCTCATAGTGTGTTATTTTTTTTAGAATGTTTCTCCATGATGATATATGGCAATAGTTAGAAGGCTTCCATGCGAGCTGAACATTTCTTTTACTTCAACAACAGCAGAATCTAAACCGAAAATTTTGGTGCTAGTAATATATTTTTAAGCCCTCCCCCCCTCCTCGGTGGCTTAGGCTACTGTCCGTGCTTAGGCCCTGGTTCTGTTGTTGTTGACTTGTTGTTTATTGTTGCTCCCATTGTGGGTGTCTGTAATTGTTCTATGTTTTGTTGTATGTTACTTTAGGACCGTTCTGGTTTTGCGGCCGTCTTGATAGGGAAGTTTATTGTGCTAAATAAAATATTTCTAATCTACAGATATAAGCCTTGAATATCACACAATATGCCTACCAGCGGAAGAAGAGTAAATAGGAATTTATTAAAGTTATTCACGGCATCCCAGCGATGCGACCAGAGAACTATCACGATAACAGACCAGCCAGATCTTCACGCAATCAAACAAGATATTCTCAACAACCCAGGAAACTATCACAAGCATATACAAGCCAGAATTATCCTCAAATAAAGTTATTTCCAATAGCCCAGGAAACTATCACAAACATAGACCCAGTCAGAATAGCCTTCAAATAAACACGTTATTTTCAATATCCCAGGACTAGGAAACTATCAGAATCATACACCATCCAAAATAGCCCTCACAAATAAACTAAGTTATTCTCAACAGTCAAGGAAACTATCATAATCACAGATCCAACAAGCTAGTCACTGAAGCTTACAGGATACAGACTGAGCTGGAATATCCCTCTAAAAATTGACGCCGTTTTACTCAGAGGTAAAGCATGACAAAAATTATATTTTCCTAAAGGACAATATGTGCGCTCTTCAATTCTGCCGTTGAAGAGTTAAAAAACATTGTGCAAACAATTGGTGGAGGCTAAAGTATACTACCCAAAAGTGTAACTGCTTCTTGAGTAATATTTCTATCTTGCACATAAAATACTCTGTTTGTGGCATATTTGGTTATGCGTGTATAATGGTCATAATAATCACCTATCATACATTTTAGCTTGCTCAAGCATACTTTGAAGAACTAAACTAGCCAAAATAATTATTGCTGCATTTTCTAATTGAATGTTCTGTGTGTATATTACATTGCATTGTTGAATTTATTAGGTTCATATTAATAACAAGCAATATTTTAAGTGGACAAAGTCTATTTAACCAATACCTGAGGAAAAAGTATTTGTATATATTTGTTTGGAATTGTATCCTTGTCATTTTTGCAGGACCTACTCTTAATTTAGAATGGTAAATAACAGAAATATCCCTCTTAAATCGCTTTCGTTTTACTCCAAGGTATAGCATTACAAACATGCAATTTTATTGAAGGAACATGCATGTATTACACAATTCCGCCGTGAAATAGTTTGATACAATGTGCACGTGCTTGCTTGAGACTGAAGTAAACTGACCACCACAAATAATGCTTCTTTTTTTAAATTTTAATTTTATGTGTGTCATTTTGTGAGTATTTGGTTAATTAATTTGGTGTTGTTTATTTTTTAAAATCTGGTATATTAAAATCGGTTCCATCCATCCGCCCATCCATCTTTCTGTCTGAACGTTCGTCAGTCGGTTCATTGCTTGCAACGCAAACTCCTCCATGTAATGGCACATGTTGTTCATAATTGATACAGTAATTGATTATTGCGTAGATGACAACAAAGGTTTCAGATTACCACTATGACCTTGAAGTCAAGGGTCGAGGTCAAATATACTAAAGATCTATGTTATGGTTAGGGGCGCAAACTTCCCTCTCATTTTGTCTCAGAGGGTGTTAATATTTTGCACAATGATTGTCTATGTTATGTTAATTACAAGGAAGGTTTCAGATCACCAATATAATCTTGGAGTCAAAGATTAAGGTCAAATATACTTAAATTTATTTGGCGGCTCGTAAACCCCTCTTTTAGTTTTTGACCGAGGCTGTTTATATTTTGTACAATGGTTGCCTATGGCTTGTAGATGAGAATAAATGTTTCTGATTGCCAATTTGATTTTGGAGTGTAAGGTCAAGGGCCAACTACTCTTACATCTTCTGACGGACGATATTCATATTTGACACAATGTTTGCTGTGAGGTGTGTAGATCACAATGAAGCGTTTGTATTCAAGACATGGTCATTGAATCAAAGGTCAAGGTCAACATACTTAAAATCTGTCTATATGGCTTAAAATGGCAACACTTTAAGATTAAGTGGTTCATATTTGGGATACTGACTGTCAACGGCTTGTGGATGACAAAAAGGTTTGTGGTGCTGATGTGACCTTGGAGAAAACGGTCATTGTCATAAAATGACATAATATGTGGTATATATTTTAAGTCCGGATATTTGCGATGTCTCCCATTGATTGACCCTTCTACAGGTAGCTCAAACTTTATATCCCTACCTTACGCACAATACCCACTCTCATTTTTTTTCAAAAAAAAAAAATACACAACAGTGAAAACAAAATATATAACCCTCAATAGGACATAATTGTATAAATAAAACAAGGCGTCATTATGCCGTTAATCCATTAAGTAGAGTTTAACTCAAATAAAAACTAGGTAACTCAAAATTTTTGAAATTGACACAAAACTTTAGAAATATGTTACAATGGCAGATGCCAAGGTCACAGTCGCGCCTTGAATGAAAATAATCTCACATCTGAATTGACAAACACTGAATTATCTGCTGTGTTCTCATAAGCAGATGCTCACGATGATTTTGATGCTACAGGGTAGCGATAATCTGTAAAAGAGACAAAAACAAATCAGATATCAAAATTCTAATAAAATAAGATATGAAAGAGAAAACCACCAAGGGAAATGTGACGGTTTGGTGTTGACACTATGTGAGGATTGTTTAATCACTTGTGTTGCTTATTTTGATCCAGGCAAAGACAAATGATGAATTGGCTCAACCCCAGATTGTCTCCCGAAAAGCATGAACAGATCAAACATTGATACCCATTATGCTCCCAATGTGTTTGGATGTAACATGTCTAATTAATATTTATTGTATACAACGTAATAAAATACAGAACCATATTGATTAAATGTAATATATATTTGAAAAAAAAAATCACCTGTAAAAATATCAAACAAATATAATTGGATATCCTCTGCTTTCACTGGTGAATTCCCTGAGCCCACTTCAGATTTTCAAACGCTTATAACTTTCTTGGCTTAATTGGATCGTAAGGAGCATTTTGGTAATACAATTGTCTAGATTTGCTGAAATTTACACTTTGTTAACCCAAGCTCCGGTGGTTTCAGATTTGGAAGACCACACTCACAGACATTTCAAGCAACCTACAGGCTTCGTAAATCAATCGTATAGGTTACGGAAAAAAATGGCGGAAAGTTGTTGTGTGCGAATTCTTGAGTGCACATTCAATTATTTATCTGCTCTAAATACTGAGGTTTTCAATTATGCTAATGCTCTTACGTACTCCAAAAATTATGACAAAATTTATTTGGAATATCTAGAAACGTCCCCAAAGAGGTATACAGGAAAAATCATATGTCATATTCATCCCAAAAAAATGAAGCCATGAATGAAAGTAGACAATTTTTTCGCTTCCATGGATGTGACATCCATTCCAAAAAAATGAATATACGAGGGTCATCCAATAAATAGAGAGAATTACCTTATAATATAAGAGTTTGTACCACTTTAACATCATAAATATATATATAAGGTAGCATTACTTGTTGTGCATGCAACAAAATATCTAAAACTTTGACCGAATGTGATGTCGTTTTTGCTTAGCAACGCAAACACATGCTTACAGCTTACCTTGTCGGATGCCTTAAATTGGTTGTCATGGTTACTGGCATGTGCAGATCAGTTCCAAAAAGCATACATTCTATAAACTACAACATAAGGCAATTACTCTGTAAAATTCAATGACTTCTTATGATAAATGTCAAATTGAGAGGTACATTTAGCATAAAAAAGTGACAAAAATGCAAAATTGTGGAATCAGACATGGGGGTATGGGTGATGAATTTGCCCTTAGATTATTGTTGGCTGGTATATAAGTTTTAAATCACCCTAAAATTATTAAGTATCATCTATATGTTTTATCGTTAACAAACATGTATTCCGTGCGCCCATTGCTGCCTAGCAACAGAAAAATATAAACTTAACAAATAGTCCGTTTTTTCACAATTGCCTGGTTGCCTGGCAACCAAGACTAACTGGTACATGTTAATGACCATGTTTTATAAGGATCATCGAGAACAATTAAACTATAACATATTTAAGGACATTCTATGTTCAGATAAATGATATTAATCAAATGTCAAACTCTGTTTCTTTAGCATTAGTTTTTGTAAGTGGAAATCTGGCCAGGCTAGCTTTTGTATCACTTTTTCGTTGCTAGGCAACAAGCGACCTCACTTTCCAACAACATTTTGGATATGCTGCTGCATGCCCAACAGGTTATGCCATCTAATGATTACATTTGCCATGTTCTAATGGTACAAACGCTTGCATTTTAAGGAAATTCTCTCTATATATTGGATGACCCTCGTACTCTATGTATTACCAAGCAGTGCATTGTCTCAATCTGACAGTCCGTAATCATAGTTTAGGGGCCTCCGGGGCAGTTTTTGGGCCTCCTGACCATGAGTCATTATTAGTGTTCTTGTCTCACTTCCAAATCAGCTACTAAACTTTTTTTACATTGAAATAAAAAGAGGATTCCCAACAAGAATTTCGATTATGCTTTCATGGGCCTCCTAGATGATCATCCCTTTTATATGGTTTGCCCATTTTATAGTTATCTCTACCGTGTACTACCACAATTGTGTTTCGGCTTATGTAAGTACAGCAGATTAATATGATTTGGTGGATATTAAAGCTACTAAGCGTATTGTAGTTGCACACTTAACAAAATTAACAATATCGATTTTTTCTTGGAAAGATCGTGAGCCCTTTGATCTTCCTCCAACTTTTTTACTAGCAAATTTTCTAAGAAAAGTCCACAATTTTGTTATATTTCGCCCGATTTTCATTAAATTTGACTGAAAGGTTAGTTTTACATAGCTTATTGATAGATACGGTCATTAAAAGATAAATTTGGTCCTTATTTCATCAACTCGGTCGGGAAGCCGGAAATAAAAATCTTTAGACTTAAAAGAGTGCCAAGCTTAATAACTTATGAATCAATAACTTCAAAAATTAATAGTTTATACAACAGCAGCAGAGGATTACACAATTAAGCCCAATGAGTACATATTTTTTATCTAGGGTGACAAAATACCATAAAAAATTGGGTTTCGCCATTTGTTAAATCAGTTTAGCGTAAAGAGGCAAAATAAATTTATTGCATAGATATTAATAATCCTGTAATATATATATATATATATATATATATATATATATATATATATATATATATATATATATATATATATATATATATATATATATATATATATATATATATATATATATATATATATATATATATATATATATATGTCAAGATACTCGAAACTTTCATTTTTGATAAGTTTATCATCAGTTCAAAAATAAGTTTCTTTTTTTTGAACAATATACTTCAGCCTTTTGCTACTATGAACACATCATTTTCAATCCTTCAACAGCTGAAACGTACATCTGTATGTCTTACGCTTTAGTAAACAAGAAACCATCGTTACCTTAAAGGTTTGGGTATACCTTGGAGTAAACCGACTCACATGTTAAATCCTTCAGTTTGTAGCCTATTACCAGAATAGCTATCTATCGCCTATTTTATCCTGAAAAAAAACAAAGTTCTTTTCAGGCTTAAAAATGGGCCCATAGTGTCAACCATAACTACTGTCGTTCTTGCCTTTTTGTCAGGAGCTGCTGAGGTGTAGCGGAAACCAGGGGATGCGACTCGATCGCCGGCTTCCCCAATCTGACGGATGAAACTTTAAGCTATGGCCCAGTCCCCATATGAACTCAGTTGTCGGTGGGACGTTAAAAACAAACAAGCTAACAAATAATATTTTGTCAAATTAACCAACCACCGTAAATCATCGATAGTTCGACTTCTTATAACTCGAAGTATACGCTAATTCAAAGTTAAATTTGTGACACATTTGATTTACATTTTAGATGGCATTACTAAAATTGTTTCCTTATTTCGTGTGAAAACACACATTGCGGATACTTAATCCATTTATGCCTACTGGAATTTCCCTCTCTTATCAACTGGACGAATTCATTTTGAATTTAAGGGTTGCTGAGTAGTAATTTACAATTTCATTCAAAATTTAAAAGGCCATTATGTAAGCAAAACGTTCAGAGCCAGATCAAACGCCACATTCTGCGGCGCCTGATTTGGTTTTGCGCTGTTTTCCAATGTCCCATAAAGTGTACGCTATTGGGTTAATATAACGTCTCAGTGGATGGGTGTTCCTGTGTCTCTTTAGTGCCATGCGTGCTATTCGGCCTTCGAGGTTATAAAACTTTTTTTCATGCTCAACTCAGCTGTGCATAAACTTTCAGCTGCACATAAAACTAAAATAATGTAATAAAAATGTCTTGCTTTTAAACTCAGATGGTGTATTTATCATGCTACTAATAAATGTTAAAAGCTCAAAATGTCGGCATTTTAACATTTATGAGCATAATAAATATCACGCTCAGTTGATTTGAGCATGAAAAATACACCTCAGAAACATATTTTTGCATTTCCTGATTATGTGTGGGGTCTATCTTTTTTCCTTTTTTCATGCTCAACCCAACTGAAATTGAAAATTCAACTGCTCAAAAAACTAAAATGCAGAAAATAAAAGACGTTAAAGATATGGTATTTATCATGCTTATAAATGTTAAAATGCCAACAATTAACATTGATGAGCATGATTAATTTCATGCTCAGATAATTTGGCATGGCGAAATTTTATGACTTCGGGACAAAAGAGTGTGGCATTTCCTGATTCATGTGTGTGTGTGTGGCTGGGGAGTGGGGAGGGTCTCGATCTTCCTCTTGGTTTCATAGACAGGTATGTGAACTGTGCTTATGGCATTTACTGTGTGTGTATGTGTATGCATGTGTGCGTGCGTGCGTGCGCGCGTGTGTGTGTGTGTGTGTGTGTGTGTTAATAATTGTGTGTAGGGGGAGGGCTGGGGGTCTCTTGCGTCCTTTCCTCTTGGTGGCATACGTGTTTTTCTGTGTATATTTTACCGTGTTTCTTCCTCAGAATTGTTTTTTTATAATGATATCATACTGTTTTCATGAAAACAATCCTACCTTAGGCAAACACTCTGTCACAAAATTTGAGGTGCTGAATGCCGGGGTACATTGCACGGACGGTCTCAATGGAAATTTCTGTAGGAGATTGTATATGTTTTATATGCGGCGTTTCTTTTTTTGCCTAGTATAATTATATTGCATATCGATTGCCTGCGTGGCTCGCTGGCTAGAGCACGTGAATATAGCACAGTTATTTTTTAGCACTGCGTCCTAAGTTCGAATCCCGTACGCAACATTTATTATTGTAAAGACTTTTGTTTTTATTTTTATTAAATTATCTCCCTTTTGCACTTTCGTTTTACCGTTTTGTTTAATTTGATATCATCGGCGACAAAAACATTCTCTCGTCGGATCCGTAACACTGTATTTCAACCATCGACTGTCACCATACATGTATGAGCTGCGACACGTGATTTCAACAATGTGTTATTTTTAAATGAATAGACTCAAGTGAGGCTGTGTTTCGATGTATAATATATGGAACAACAGAATCAGTGATGGTTGCGTATACGCACAAATACGTAAAGGTTTAGGTATGCACCTGGTCACCTATACGAACCGTGATACGGTACCTTTTCTACTAATAGTCCCAATAAAAGGGCGGTTTGTCTGAGATGGAATTCATTGTGTCTTTATTTAGTAATGCTTGCACGATTTTGTTACTTTTCTTGAACATCTTGTAGATCTTGTGCACTTTTCACTATATAAAGGATGGAATTTCCCATTCTTGTTAGGGGACATTGCAAAGATGCCGTAGAGAGGTACGATATAGAGACGCTATTCATTATTATAGAAAGGTACGTGAAGTTATATATATTTGACTGTGTTGAAATTGTACATGACAGGGCTATGGCGATTTGTGTTATTGCATTGAATCGCAATGTCTCTGGTATGTCACATTGTATTGAAATAATAAGTCACTCGTTTTCTATTTTGTCGTCTGTTGAATCGGCCAGCATTCTGTGTACGAGTTCTATCGGGTGTTATCAATAACGTCCCGTTTTTTTTTTGGCGAAAATAGCGATTGTTACGCACTTGCGTATTAATCTACACACATGCGTAGTGCCTGAAAATCTGGTGGGACCATTCTTGCGGCCATAGTAAAGCTGTCCGGATGGACTTGACGGGTTATTTCGGCCAAAGGTAGTCACAGGCCATGTCGGATCTGCACATAAAACTATAATGGTATGCTGGAAGATTTACCTGGGACTGATAGGTGAATAAACAATTTAAGCAGCTAGATTTTAAGTTGTTGTGATTTTATATGGCGTTGTTGGAAAGACGATTTAACTGCCAGTGATAGTCGACTTTCTGTAGCGACCTGTATGTGTCACCTCGAGTTATATCTGACGCATATAAGAATAAGGGTTAGGTGCATACACTACAACACACTTACATAAATAAGGTGATAGCTGACATGTATGTTTAGAGATTACGTAGGTGGTTGTTCCACCAAAATAACTGTAAAAATATTGTACGCCATTACACGCATAAAACAGCAGAATGTTATCTCTCAATATTGATGTAAATATGCTTAATGAGGGGTCATAATTAGTTGTGTACAACTGATACGGTATACATGTACAAAATTAGCGCGTGGGCAGGGTGATGTCTGACGTAAACGTCCAAACGTTACGTCGGCATCACGCTGTTCAACGTTTTCCTGGAATTTTAAGAGAATTGGTATCAGTATTTGTAAACCTCGAAACTATCTAGATTACGTGACGTGAAAGGGAAAAAGGGCCACGGGATCTTGATGTTTCGGCTGCGGTAGCGTCTCAAACCAGGGTGACGTTACAACAGCGTAATGGAAGTTTTTGTAAGGTTTGTTCGTTTGGCATAGGAGGTATTGTTTAGCGCTGACATAGGCCAGTCGCTAAAAATACTTCTCTATTACATATTTTTGAGTGTGGATATTTAGAAGAGCTGATCCATCCTAACCGCATGGGAGCCGTTAGCCATACACCCACGGGTGAGGGCTAATCGAGCGCTTATAGGGTTAGGCTGTAATTTTAAAAAATAAGACCACTGAAATTATTTTAATTTTGTAAACTCGAAACGAACAACTCCATTATTGACGCAACAGAGTGATTCTGTGATTCTAAAAGTAGATTGTTTTTTGCAGAATCGTCTCTGATTTGTGTCCCCTCCTACGTTGGTGGCCAAATGTTGGTGAGCCACAAGATTTAGCACCTTAGGGCACTTACTAGCTGTCCCCTCAGGCCACGAACAGCGTGGAATCTTGTCCCAATACTCACGACCAGCTACGTAGACCAGATCGAGTTGGTAGCCAACCGGCTGGAATTGTGATAAGTAAACCTGACGTCCCAATATGGGGAGACGATCAGGAACCGTCGTATTAGAAGATCCACTTATAATAAACTTGACGTCTATATACAAAAAAGACAATCAAAGCTCCTAATAAGCACTCCTATATGGATCATTTGACGTTCCGAAACAGAGGATCGATCACAGCCCTAATATCTTAGAGCCGATTGACTGAAGTCAACGTGTGGCCAAGAAGATATAGTGTTCGCGAAACGTGTGTAACAACCAAAAGTACTTAATAGCACGATACTTAAGTATCAAAGGGCCCAATTTTTTTTCGTAGAGCTTAGATTTTATGTGAATCATATTCTTTACGTCTCTTATTTCTGACTAGATGTTGTCAGTCATTACATTTTCAAAAAAAGCGCAAACTTACAAATTCTTATGTTAAAGTGCATTTCTTTGACATGAAATTAAAGAAAAAATGAGATTAAAAAAGTGGGGTCAGCCAGGATTCGCACTCATAACTTACATATCTGAATATAAGTTGACTTACCACACGACTACGGTAGAAATTTCAACTACATTGAGATATCGACCGATTATACAGCATACACTACTGTATATTTCCGTAATTGCTCGGAACATACAGATTACGCACGGTCCGTTACGAAAAATTACTTATTCAGCATAAATACTGTAATAATTTGTTCGTGTATAAAAGGTCAGGATCAGGTTACAATTGTAGACGTATAATACTTTCAAAAATGAGCGGAAAACACTGTCTTTAGAATGGTTGAGATACATGTTGTTCCATTATGCTGTTATACTCGCGGGAACTGAACAAATTATAAAACCTTTGAAAAATCTTCGAGTAAAGTGGACAGCGGCATTGTCTACAATGCAAAAGGAGTGTGCGCTGCTGCCTCTGTTAGAGAATATATAGCAAAGGCACTGATCCGACTGGGCAGATCCACGGGCTGGTGCCACCCTAGGTGTTCTCAAACACCGAAAACAGAATGTTCTCACGATGTAAGTCCAATCTGTATAAACATGTAGTACACTGTGCCGCATCAAGGGATGTAATTACTATCTTTTGATACCAAAAGACGCGACGCTGGTATTCTATTTACCCCATACCCAGTGGTGCACTCTTTAAACTGGCGTTTATGACCAAATTATTTACTTCCGCGTAAATTCAACGTCATCGACGTCATTTAAAAAAGTACAATGCCACGTTGATCTTGAACGATAACTGCAGCGAGTCCGTCAACGTTTAGCAGGTCAATGTGCAATATGAATTCAGTTAATATGAGAGGTAACTATAGATCTACATGAATATATTTATATACTGACATCAACTAGAAACGCCTCACTCATTATCACTAATTTCTCAGCGATGATATACAAAAATGAACAGCCACGTACTGCTCCTATAAGTAGAGGTTGGGCGATTTTGGAAAATGACTTTAATTTGATATGCAGGTGACGCGTTTTTCCGATGACGTCATAGAGGCTCAACGTACACATGACGGCATTTAGCACCAATATTTCATTTTGAATTTGCACCCAGTTTGTGTCGCTAATGTTTTGCTAAACTATGAACACATTTTGGATCATTTTTACAAACAGTTGTGCTTGCGAGTAATAGCTGTACGAAATTATGACGTCATATTAAAGACAAAATCTAAGTTCCGTTTACGAAAATTGCCAACATTCTCGTTTTGTTTTAAGTAATGAAAAAAATGTAAAGGGGGTACTTTAGGTAATGAACAAAAAAATGCTCACATGATATTACGTTATTTAAGATGAGCTGTAACGCCCAATGTAAAGTCGTTGGTCTACGTTAACGTCATCTAAAACGGCCGTCTGGAACACGTGCCAGATTGCGTTTTCTCAGCAATCGTCGCTGGTTAAAGACTTAAGACTTTTGCAAATGGTTCGTAACAATATTTTCACCCACTTTGCAAAGTCATGACGTTTAAGTTTTACTGAGATGCATGGCAAAAAGGTGGGTGGGGTTGGGGTAAGTTGTTTTGTTCAGCAGATGCATACAAACATTTTCTGAACATTATAAACGCATTTTTGGTAAAAAAGGAGACTGTTTAACAATGGTAAAACACGTTTTATAGTCAAAGAATTGTGTCTGGAAACAAAGAAAATGTGTCTAAAATCTTGTGTCGCACGAAACTCTTTTGAAATTGTGTCCGCAACGCTTTATAACGTCGTGTACTTTTTCAGTATTTTCAAGTTCAAACCCGTGTTCAAACAGCACGTGAATCTCATGATTTGAACATGGATTTTCGTTTATGGGTTAAAACAGCTATACGAATAGGTATTCTTGCATAGAGACCTATTCGTATAGCTTTTTAACCCATTGTCAAATCCATGTTCAAATCAAGAGATTCACGTGCTGTTTGAAGATGAGTTTAAAATTGAAAATACCTAATATTAGCCCCGAGTTATTTGTATTACGTGGTATACAGAAAGCGCTGAGGACCAGCCTGATCATTTTGCCGAAGCTTTTGTTCAAGAAAACGTTGCGTACGGCTATGACGTTGTGATGACGATATGACGTTCGAAAGTTTACAGCTGACGCCATTTTGTTAAGAGAATCCAAAGTAAGAAAAGGGATATGTTTTATGTTTTAGCGAATTTAGTCCGAATAAGGTAAAATATGCAAGAATAACGGTCACACATGTTTGTTTCATTGCATTAACACTTGCCGGGTACCTCAGGAGATGTTTGAGCACTCAGCCTTTCGGCCTCGTGTTCAAACAGCATCCTCGGGGCCCGCCAAATGTTACATGTAATGCATGGAAAGACATGTGTGATCCCTATATTTATGCAAAAGAGGTGCGAACCAGACTGATCATAGGGAGCGCAGTGGCTCAGTGGTAGAGTGCTTGACTCAACACCGAGGGGTTGCGGGTTCGAGCCTCACCGACGTCACTGCGTTGTGGTCCTTATCCTAGCTTAGTACTGGTTCAACCCAGGAAGACCCGTCCCTGTTCAACTGAAAGATTGTCGATGGGACGTAAAGTATCATATCAAATCATTACCAGACTGATCATTTCGTCGATGTTTTTATTGACATTATGACGTTCGAATGTTTATTGCTGACGTCATTTTTTTCAGAGAAATTCAGTGTATTAATGTTTTTGCAGCGTTTTCAGTGCGAATATGGTTGGAAAAAGGTAAAAGATACAAACGATCACATAGGTGTCCTTCATTGCATTTAACTTGTCTGGATTCCCTGAACGCCCGGTCTGTGTTCAAACAGTTTCCCGAGACCCGGTGTCATATAATATTTTGACCCGCCTAAAAAGTGACCCGGGGGTCAAAATTTTACTGTAATATTTTGACCCCCTCCCTATAATATTTTGACCCCCCCTACTAACTTTAAAAAGGAAAGATGAAATATATGTAATTATGGTTAATTTATCATAACAGCATAGAGCCAATATTCTAAAATTGTTCCGTCAAATTTTACTAAATCGGGAGGGGGGGGGGTCAAAATATTATACCATAATATTTTGACCCCCACCCCCCATCTCATAAAAAAGAAATGTAAACCATGGAATAGTATTGTCTGTGATATGTAAATGTTTTGTGCTTTGAAGCTAAGTTGTCACTGAATTCCATTTACAAAATACTGTTCTTGAATATTTGGAGGGGGGGGGTCAATATATTATACCATAATATTTTGACCCCCCTCCCACCCACCCAAACTTAATCTGAACTATCTACATTGATATTGTGTCACCTAAGATCTATAAATGGTCGAAATGATAAAGCAAAGCTGTAATTGGATTCTGCTTTGAAGTTGTCATTCCTTTACAACATTGAAGGGAGGGGTGGTCAATATATTATACCATAATATATTGACCCCCCCACATCCCATAAAAAAGAAATGTCAACCACTGAATAGTATTGTCTGTGATATGTAAATGTTTTGTGTCTTGAAGCTAAGTTGTCACTGGATTCCATTTACAAAATACTGTTCTTGAATATTTTTTGGAGGGGGGGGGGGGGTTGGGGTCAATTTATTATACCATAATATTTTGACCCCCACCCACCCAAACTTTATTGTAACTATCAACATTGATATTGTGTCAAGAAAGACCTGTTAATGGTCGAAATGATAAAGCAAAGCTGGTATTGGATTCTGCTTTGAAGTTGTCATTCCTATATATCATTGAGGGGTGAAGGAGGGGTCAATATACTATACCATAATACATTGACCCCCCCACATCCCATAAAAAAGAAATGTCAACCAGGTACAAATACTTTTCTTGAATATTTTTGGATGGGGGGGGGGGTCATTATATTATACCATAATATATTGAGCCGCCCCCCCATCCCATTAAAAAGAAATGTCAACCATGGAATAGTATTGTCTGTGATATGTAAATGATTTGTGTGTTGAAGCTAAGTTGTCACTGGATTCCATGTACAAATACTGTTCTTGAATATTTTTGGATGGGGGGGGGGGTCAATACATTATACCATGATATATTGACCCTCCACCTCCTATTAAAAAGAAATGCCAACCTCCTAATAGTATTGTCTGTGATATGTAAATGTTTTGTGTCTTAAAGCTAAATTGTCACTGGATTCCATATACAAATACTGTTCTTGAATATGTTTTGGAGGGGGGGGTCAATATATTATGGTATAATATATTGACCCCCCCAACTAATATTCAAGAACGGTATTTTGACAATGGAGTACAGTGTCAACTATGCTTCATCTGTCAGATCATTTGCCAATCATAGACAATACTATTCCATGGTTGACATTCTTTTTTAATGGGGGAGTGGGGGGGTCAAAGTATTATGGTATAATATATTGACTCCCCCTCCACAAAATAATCAAGAACGGTATTTTGTAAAAGGAATCCAGTGACAACTTAGCCTCATCACACAAAACATTTACATATCACAGACAAAACTATCCCTGGTTGACATTTCTTTTTAATGGGTGGGGGGGGGTCAAAATATCATGGTATAATATATTGACCCCCCCCCCCGACTTATATTCAAGAAAGATATTTTGACAATGGAATACAGTGAGAACTAAGCTTCACCTATCAGAACTTTTATGTATCACATACAATACTATTCCATGGTTAACATTTCTTATTAATTGGTGGTGGGGGGGGTCAAAATATTATGGTACATTATTTTGACCCCCCCAACTAATATTCAAGAACGGTATTTTGACAATTATATATGGAATACAGTGTCAACTTAGCTTCATTACTCAGAACATGTAAATATGACAGACAATTCTAGTCCATCGTTGACATTTCTTATTGATTTGGGGGGGGGGGGGGGGGTCAAAATATTATAGTATAATATTTTGACCCCCACCAAATATTAAAGAAAGGTATTTTGACAATGGAATACAGTGTCAACTTAGCTTCATTACTCAGAACATGTAAATATCTCAGACAATTCTAGTTCATGGTTGACATTTCTTATTGATTGGGTGTGGGGGGGTCAAAATATTATGGTATAATATATTGACCCCCCCCCCAACTAATATTTAAGAACGGTATTTTGACAATGGAATACACTGTAGCAACTTAGCGTCATTACTCAGAACATGTAAATATCACAGACAATTCTAGTCCATGGTTGACATTTCTTATTGATGGGAGGGGGGGGGGTCAATATATTATGGTATAAAATATTGACCCCCCCCCCCCTACATATACTCAAGAAAGGAATTTTGACAATGAAGAACAGTGTCAACTAAGCTTCATCTGTCTGAACTTTCACGTATCACAAACAATACTTTTCCATGGGTGTCATTCTTTCGTTAATTGGGGAGGGGGGGGGGGGCGGGGTCAAAATATTAAAGTATAATATATTGACCCCCCCCCCCTCCAACTAATATTCAAGAACGTTTTTTTTGTAAATGGAATCCAGTGACAACTTAGCTTCATCACACCAAACATTTACATATTACAGACAATACTATTCCCAGGTTGACATTTCTTTTTATGGGATGGGGGGTCAATATTTTATGGTACAATATATTGACCCCCCCCCCCACAATGATATAAAGGAACGACAAGTTCAAAGCAGAATCCAATTAACGCTTTGCTTTATCATTTCGACCATTTAAAGATCTTTGGTGACACAATATCAATGTTGATAGAACAAATTAAGTTTGGGTGGGTGTAGGGGTCAATATATTATGGAATAATATTTTGACCCCCCCCCTCCAGATTTAGTATAATTTGAAGAAACAAATTTAGAAGATTGTTTCTTTGCCGTTATGATAAATAAACCATAAATAGTTATATTACATCATTCCTTTTTACAGTTAGTATGGGGGGGGGTCAAATCATTATAGGGGGGGGGGTCAAAATATTGCAGTAATATTATGACCCTCGGGTCAATATATTATGGGGGTCAAAATATTATCTCACACCGGCAAATGTCAATGCATGAAAAAAACATATGTGATCCCTTTATTTAATCTTTGAACCGAATAGTGGTACATGTAAAAGTAAATTCAGTAAGGAAAATATTGGAACACAAAATAAAGCTTCTAGTTTGAATATATCTATTGAACTGGATTACATTTGTATATATCTAGCACTCTTATACAATATCTGTGTGCACTGAATAAAATAATAGACGAAATACAATGTTTTCTGACTATGACATGTAAAACAAAATACAATAAATTCTCTATTTTCTGATTATGACATGTACAACAAAATACAATAAATTCTGTTTTCTGATTATGACTGAACATTTAAATGAGCCAACACATGATAGTGTAGTCCTTATCGCATGGGCGATCAGCGAAGGTTCTGTCCAGACTACGCAGTACCAATAGAGCCTTGAAATTCTCAATTTGGAATGTAAAGTAGTAATATAATGAAATTTCCATATTAAAACAAGAAAGCTAGCCCTACTGTGCAGTTGTGTTGGATAAATGATTTAGTACATGCGATAAGGAGTATTATCTCATGGGCGGCTAAACGAGTTATAGTTATATCATGATTTGTCCGCCTGTACGGGAGATAATTCACGCGCTTATAGCGTGTGGATTACCTCCCGTACAGGTGGACAACTATGGTACAACTATTATATACCACCTACAACAGTGTACACCTTACACATTACAAGATATTTAGTGCTGAAATATGTAAAGATGGTATAATGGATAAAATGAAACTCTTGTATGTCTCTCCACATTAGTAAGAAACGCGTTTGCATCCTTTCTCACGATGTACATGTAGGTATAATCGGTATGACATATACCTCAACATCTCGTCAATGGATGCAACTACTTAAACACTAGACGAGCGCGGTGTATCAGTGGTTAGGTATGCGACATGATATTGGAGGTTCGCTTGCTCGTGACTCCACCGATGCACTGCGTTGTGTTCTTAAGCTTGGCACTTTATTGTTGCTTAGTACTGGCTCAACACAGGAAGACAGGAAACATTCCAACAGAACTGATTAACTGTTGACTGGGACTTTGATCATCATCATAAACAAACAAACAAACACACATACAAACAAATACTAAGTTTCTCTGATCAAAAGAGTCAACAAGACTGTTTTAATCATATGGTCAATCAATGGTAAGGGCATGCTATATGTAAAAAAATCAGTTTTAAAAACAGGTGAGGTTGGCACCGTGAAACTGGTTTAAGCCCCCCCAGTAAATTTATTTCTGACCGTTCCAAGGCGGTACTTATTTTGTGGATCCTTTATGTTTTTTCTGTCTTGTGTTTGCTATGCCTTTGTGCGCGTCTGTTTATATGTACTTTGTGGTCACCTGCTGGGAAAGGGCTGACCTCTTGGCTCTCGTTTGTGGTGTTAGTTTATCAATTTCCCATTGGAATCCTGGGTCAGGTGTGGTACTTGATTGTATCGATTCCTGATCTTTGCACCCTTTCTTACTTAGAAAATAATGGAACGGAAAATCAAGTTTCTAGTTTAAAGAAATCGATTTACTTCAAACAATTATACCTACATGTAGCACACTTATACATCTGTGTGCACTTAATAATATTATAGACAAAATACAATAAACTCTTCCATTTTCTGGTTATATCATGTACATGTAAATGAACCAACACTTATCGCACGTCCGACCAGCTATTGCTCTGTCGATAAAATGTGCAGTGCCCTCTCTAGCCTGAAACTAGATGTAGGTAGAACATTTTTTGATTAAATACCTACATTACCCCTGATGGGGCATTTTCTTTTTATATATATGAGAAACGATATTATATAATGATACTTGACCCTTCTGTCAGAATCAGAATGGAAATATGTTGAACAAACGAGATAATATGTTGTTAAACGATATATTTAAGCCAATGAGATGCAGGAATTATGTTGAGCAAACGATATTATATTGTTTTAATTCCTATTCTGCTTTCTCGTAATAATACTTTTCTGGTATATAAAAGAAAGTAAAGGTCAACTCCGGGTTCCATAAATATCCCATTGCTTATTTCATTCAAATATGTCCACTATAAAGAATATCAGTTTTTTTCTAATCTAACATATTTTAATTAATATAAAGCTAACACGAACGTGCAGTTTTCCCAATACTTTTGAAAAGGACATGAAATACCAAGGCATCCATGCATGTCTTTGGTTGCTGAGAGAGAAAGTCATTAGCCGCCCCATGACTGGTACCATGAACGGCCGTGGACATGTGTTCTGTGCATTTTCTTTAACTAAGATCAATATGTAACCAGAGTTAAATGAATATCCTTCAATGTTTGCATAACGGTGACATGTATTCTGTACATCTTCTCACTGAAGAAACCATTTTAGTTTAGCCAATTTGAAAGAAACATTATGGAACTCCTTAAGTGGTAACATTATGCAAACATGAAATCAAATGTTCATATCATTGATCCTCAACTGTGACCTTGACCTTGGATTGGCATGGTTGAAACTTGCTGTTTGCATACAGTCTCAATGAGATGAATATTTGATTAAAGTCATAATGAAAATCCTCTGGCATTAAGGATTGAATTCAAAGGTTATAACTCGTGACCTTAAATTGTTACAGAGAGCTTTAGCCAATGAGTTGTCATGAATTTGTATATCCTCTCAATGAACCAGACATTTCACCGAAATTTTATGAAATCATTCCAGGTGTAAAAGTTATATGTTGTGGACATAGAATTAAAGGCTCAAACTTGGGGTCACCACTGGGACGGACGTGAAATTCAATGTTCAATCCCATTACCTTCAGCTGTGACCATAACCTTGAATTAGCATGGTTGAGCTATGTGTTTTGCACACCCTTGCACTGAGCTGAACATCTTATCAAAGTGTAATGAAAATCCTTCAAGGGGTTGAGACGATATGGAATATACGCACAATTACAGGCTAAATTCCATTACCTTTTCCTGACTTTGAGTCTGTGTAATTGAGCCATGGGTTCTGTACACTGTCTCACTGAGCTGAACATTTGACCGACGCTTAGAGAATTTTAAAAGGTTCATGAGATACAAGAGTTATGGATAAACGGGTGAATAGACGAAGGCATTCCTACAATCCCCTCTCCGCTTTGGGTTGGTGGATTTATGAATGTGGAGTGTGCTTTAAGAGCTGTTAGGCAAATTTTAAATATACATGTATTTGACCTTGACTTTTAATGCCAAAATCAATCGGTGATCTTAAACTTTTGTTGTATTCTTTACACTACAGGCAACCAATGTGCCAAATATGAACACGCTTAGTCAAAAAATGAAAGGAGAGTATGTGTTACGAGCCATAAGACAGATAGATTTTAAGTATATTTGACTTTGACATTCGACTCAAAGGTCACATCGATGATCAGATCTGAGACCTTTGATGTAATTTACGTACAATAGCCACTCATTGTGCCAAATATGAACACCCTTGGGCAAGTACAATATTGTGTAAATGTAGTTTATATTATCATTCTGGAGCGACACGAGCACTGAACGACAAAAACATTTAGTCTGACTAACATACTTTAATATATTATTTATATGCTTATTAATAGTGCGGTGGCCGCGATTTTGATGACGTCACTATTTACCCCCATAAGCATATCTCAGATTTGTGAACTGGATAAAATTGTTGTTAATGCCTCAAAGTTTAATTTGATATATGTCGCCAAATATTGTCACGAAATTTACACGGGGCCAACTGTTTGTTCCATTTGACATAGACTACAACGTGGCTCATGCCTGAGGTTCATGGGTAAGATAAACTATTGGATTTTAAAGTAGATTTCTGTGTAAATATTGTTTCTGTTTAAAATCAGACACAGTACTGGTATTTAATCTATTAAAAAACGTTTATTTTGCCAACATACTTTGATATTTCTTAAATATATACTCATTATAAGTGTGCGATGGTCACCAGTTTAATGACGTCATTACTCTGACCAGACGCGGAACTCAGGTGGGTGAACTGGTTGGAATTGTTTCAAATACCCCAACATTTTAGTTTTATATAGGTCACCAAAAATTGTCACGAAATTTTCACAGGACCATTTTTTGGCCCATTCAACATAGACTACGATTTTGCTTGCAAACAAAAGTCCAGTTCATTCATTACTCGTATGTGATGACCAAAAGGCTTGGTCATCCTCACTCATTTACTCTCTGATTATTCATATCTGATTGTTAGTCCTAAATGCCCTTAAATACAATACATTCAATAAATAGTAATTTGTTTGCATTTACCATGAAAATTGATCCAAAATTGTCATAAAGTGTTCATGTGTTTCATTTTCCAAAATTAATGCATTTGTACTAAGAACCACGCAAATATCAATTTAGCAAAATATTTAATGAAACTAACCAAGATAAGCTCTCAAAAGTATAAAAGTAGGCAGTCTGTTATCGGCATCCGGATACATGACAAACTACATTAAAACTTGTTCATTTCTACATGCCTCTTTTGCTGAAACAATGTTGAGAGTTTGTTAAAATATGAAGAATATATTTATTGAAAGGAATATGTTGTACACTGCAGGTAAACATTGGTATGGCCTGTATAAGGCAAATATGTTCTTAAAAGGGTAAATGCTAATATGTACTACTGTAACAACATATGCTACTCGAAATAAGGAAAATTATAGAACAAATTGTGGTATATATACTAAAACCAAGTTCTAATTGGTCACTTTTCAAACTCATTATTTCTGACCAAACGCTAATGAAATTGAAATGATTTTTGCCTATATATGTGCATTTTAATGAGCAAACATTTAGCAGTGTTTTTGAACAGTTTTCTTTTACTTCAAAGTTTTTTGGGTTAAAAATGCAAAAATCGACTTTTTTAAAGAAAAAATGATTTTGAGAGTAGTTTTTGTAAAATTGACGTTTAGGTTGTTACAATCTGGTCTGTCCGACTAGAAAAACCTCAAACAATTGAAACTTTGCTTGGGGTGGATTTTTTTACGCATTTTTAAAATGTTGCATTTTTCAAAATTTTTCGAGATTTTTGAAATTCACCACTATTTCCTGGTAAAATGTTAAATGCACTTAATTTTATTTGAACACTGCAGGCCAAACACAGTAGAACTCGATTACTCCATTTTTGGCGATTATTGTTTTACGACTACTGTACACCTCCGGTTTCAATGCAAGAGTTTAAAAATCGATTTGTCAGCATAATATTTTTGTTTATTTCAATTCACAAAAAAGGACGATGACGACTGGTAATAATGAATATTCGCTGAAAATTTCAATGCCATGTCGCTGATAATAAAGCGTACAGAGCATAGCAAAGTTTCTATGTAAATTGCAAGCTTAAAGCTGAATTTCAATGATTAACATGCTAAAAGTGTTTGTTTTATGTTGTTGAGTAGCAAAAACGGTTAGTCCGATTCAATCAAAACTTTTGAGGTTTATTCTTCTTATATCACGCTAGCCAGTAACATTTTCAAACAAACAAAAACGTTATTTGTGTTATGGTTTATATCGTAGAAAAACTGTGACTTTTTGAAATGAAGGTACCTTTTCTCTAGCTCCGTCCGTGCAAGAAGTACGCGTCATTTTTAAATGAAATAACTTGCAGAGTCTCAGTAAAGAATTGCTTCACTTAAAAAAAAACATGAATTTTGTATACCCTATGTTTCACTTTATAAAATAGCGTAAAAATGTAAGGTGATCAATTAGCAGTTGGTTTAAGTATAGTGAGAGGCTATAAGATAGTACAAACTCAAACTCCTCTTTTATTTTTTGACCACAGATCATGTTCATCTTTGACAAAATATGGTATGTTAATTACAACGGAGGTTCCTTGTCAGTGCTATGACCTTGGAGTCAAAGGTAAAGGTTTCGTATACTTAACTTCTGTTTACGATTCGTAGCACGAATTCCTCGTTAATATTTAATTTAGGAAGTTCATATATAGCCAAATGATTGCTGTTAGTGTAGAATTAAAAAATTGTTGCAGATTGCCAACACAACCTGGAATCAAGGTCAAGGTCACACATATTTAAAACTTACAGTTCATAATGAGAATTTATCTTTTTTTACCGAGGGGGATCATATTTGGCACAATAATTGCCTATGTCGTTTAAATGACAACAAATGTCTCAGAATACGAGTGTGACCTAACAAAGGTCAAGGTCAAATATTCTTAAACTCGGTAATTGCTCAATACGCGAATTCTGCTTCCATTTTTATTAGGTGATCATATTCAGACCAATTATGTACTGCATTAAAGTTTTCGTTTCTCCAATATGATCTGGATTAAAAGGTCAAGGTCACATATACTAAAAACCTTTATATGGCTTGAAACACAAGCTCCTCTTTTAATGTTTGACCGAGTGATTATATTTGCAAAAATGATTGGCACCTATGGTGAGTAGATTACAATTAACTTAAAATCTGTCTATGGCTCGTAATGCTAATTTCTTTTTCATGAAGTTCATATATATATATATATATATATATATATATATATATATATATATATATATATATATATATATATATATATATATATATATATATATATATATATATATATATATATATATATATATATATATATATATATATATATATATATATATATATATATATATATATATATATATCGCATTCAAATTGCTGATATGGCCTTGGGGTAAATGGTTAGGGTCACACATACTTAAAACTAATCTACAACTCATAATACATGTTCCTCTTTTATTCTTTCGACTTAGTGTGTTCATATTTGGCACAATAGTTAGTCGCTTCAGTGCTTTAGTGTTATATCTACCATTGCACAAGCTTTGAGAAAAATGAGTTTGAAGAGTTTAGTATCTGAATTTTGATGCCTCATTTATCACAGACCTTTGAATCATACCAGAGGGTTTAAATACACTGCTCAAAATATTTAAAGGAACCTGATAATGATAACCCCTCATCAATAGACAAGTAATGCATTTCACTAGATAATACGACAGAAACCCAGTTTCATTTGCCATTTTTGCTAAGATAATCAAATTTTGCGGTCAAAAAAGTTTTTGATAAAACAATCGCTGCTTAAGTTCATGGCGTCAAATTTTGTAATTTTTAATAATCTTGAAAATAGCGATTTTTTCTGGAACTCCGTAGAATCTTCCGAATTTGTTAAAAGCGTTGCCTAATGGTTTCTGCAACATTAAAAGACTATTGGCTGTACAGAAATGATGCTGTTGTGGTGCTTGATTGAAAAATTTGTCTTAAAATTTGGCTTTGAAAAAAGGGGTATTTTTAACAAAAATCCACTTTTGCATAAAGCGTTCCATGGAGATTTCTGGAAAGGGACTACTTCATTTTTTCAGCAAGCATCGTCCGTGATAGGTAACCAAACGAATCACAGGACAAACATGTGTTTGCCTTATCAATCCAACTCTCGCTATGAGTCAGACTATGAGTGCCTTTGTATTGTGATCAATGGCAAAAAACGCAGTGTTCCTTTAAATATTTTTTTATATATTTTACACAATAATTGCATAAAGTGTGTAGATTATAATTAAAGTTCCAGATTATTGCAATGACCTTGGAATCAAAGTATTTAAAATCAATTTTATAGCCTGTTACGGGTACTCTTTTTTTAGGTTGTTAAATTTAACATAAGAATTGCTTATGACTAACTTTTGTAGATTACACCGAATGTTACACATCATTGCAATAACCTTGGGATCAAAGGTCGAAATCGAATTTGTTAACATCTATTTCAACGCAAATAACTCTTGTATTTTGACAGATTTACTTTCTATTTTGTACAATGCTTGCTGATATGACAACGGTCAAGGGCAATCAAATATGCAATCAATATGTTTTGCTTCAAAGCCAACCCTTACTTTTACGAAAGATATTATTCATATTTGATACAATGTTGACTTGAGGACAAAGGGTTTGAACTGCCGGTATGACATTAGAGTCAAATTTCAAGGTCGAAAATGTTATACTGTGAGTTACATAATGATCCTTAATGTGAGCGCAGATATTTGCGATGGGTAACTCATTGATTAACCACCTTCTATTTTAAAGATATTTTATTTAGTTTCAATGCTTGAATTAGTCTTAAAACGATGCTACCAGGAAAAACAACTGAAAAATGATTAGTGAGATTCATATAGCCTTACCAGGAGTTTGTTATGAACTCGAAGTCAGAAAAAAATTCCTTCATTTTGGGGTGAAAATCTGTGTTTTTATGAAAATAAATCCGAATTTTTATAAGCTGGCTGCTAAATGTTTATAATTTTAGAGTTATTATTTATCTTGTTTGAAAATTGATGTTGTGTTACTCATCATACAATATTATAAAATCATAAAATCAGTCAAACTTAATGTGTGTTTGGCATAAAATTTTGATATTTGGATAGTCATGAATATTTTGGGAAATGTGTGACTGTATTGCTGCAACTTAACTTGTATGTCATAACATTACCTTATTATGAAAATGGCGTATATATTTTTAACATTTTAAATGGAATCATCATTCATCATGTATTATCTATCGTAACAAGTAATGACTAACAATAACAAGAGTGCCAAGTGACCATGGATCGTGGACCTGAGTTTTGTTAAACTTCTTATCAATATGTATCTTTTGGCAAATGGCCACGCTTCTTTTGACCCACCAGGTGAGTAATTTTTGGCTATACACCTATTATTTGAGCAAATTGACATGCAGTTTCTATTTATAGAGGCCCTATGTATAGTGGTTTTAGACATAAAGATATTTTATGTGTGTAATTGTAAGACAATGTAAAAAGGTAAGTGAGGTCATAATCACACGCTGCAGATCAAACCATGGTAACGTTAGCTGGTTAGGTAAAGTCAGAGAACAATAACAATCATATAAAAGCAAGTAATGGTGCAAAGATCAGGAATCGATACAATCAAGTACCACACCTGACCCAGGATACCAATGGGAAAGTGACAAACTCACAGTTAGACACAACAAACGAGAGCCAAGAGGTCAGCCCTTTCCCAGCAGGTGACCACAAAGCACATATAAACAGACGCACCCAAAGACATAGCAAACTAAGACAGAACAAAAACATAAAAGATACACAAAAGAAGTACCGCCTAGGAACGGTTAGTAAAATATTTTACTGGAGGGCTTAAACCGGTTTAACGGCGCCAACCTCACCCTTAATTCAGATGTGGATCAAGACAAATAGTTATTTGGTTTGCATGAAAGACCCCTAACTTATCAATGCATCATCTCCCAGAACATATAAATCAAGATATAACAAGGAGATTTAGCAAAGATAAGGACTCAACAGTAAATAAAACTGAATACCGGAGCAAAATAAATTCAACAGGTAAACCCCGGTGGGCCCGACAAACAGCCAAAGCATCAGGCCCCTACCCTCTCATCAGTAGAAAAGTCTTTAAGGCGAACTTTCATAGAGGCTGAAGTCCGACCCACCGGCGTGTGAGTCTGTGACCTGAAGGATGTTGACATTTTGACCACAGATCTGCAATTTGAACAAACATAGACTTATCCTAGGTGGTGCTATACAACAACTATAAAAACACTCTGGACAAATTATTAGGGCCATAATTTGAACAAACTCAGTAGAAGTCTACTAGGCGATGCTCCATACCAAATATAAGCTTTAGGCCTCATAGTTTCAGACAAAAATACGTTTTATGTGTTCCATTCGTAAAACACGTGACCCAGCAGGATGGGCCTTTAGAGAGAGAGAGAGAGAGAGAGAGAGAGAGAGAGAGAGAGAGAAAGAGAGAGAGACAAAATTATCCTTGTGTCGGTACAGATATAAGAAGAAAAGAATGAAGAAAAAGTGCTTTACATTTTAATAATGTAGCGCTTTCACTATAACATTAGATCTTCAGCAGGATTTGAATCGCCATGTTGTTTTGACGTTATTAAATTCAAATACTTTAACGTCACACGTATTTAAAACAGTGTGCAGTTATTAATTTTATGTAGAAACTGCCACTGAAAATGATATTTTTCAAAAAATATAATATATAAAAACTTCTTATCGCAAAAAAACAACACAACAAATAAACAAACTGTCCTATTTGCTTGTCATCACTTAGTAGTATCGAAGGAATAAATCATCCAATTATGATGACCTCAACTTGGCACGAAAACTCATCATGCTACCAAATGTTAAAATGCAAACGGACCGTCACATTTTAACATTTATCAGCATACTCTTACGACTGCCAACGACAGTTGACATTTTTGCATTTATCAGCATAATAATATACCATAACCCATTCCATGCTCTGAAATCAACCCATCCTGAAGTGTACCATACTAACAAATGCCAAATTACCAACAACTATTGGCATTTCTACATCTATCAGCATGATAACTTCACATTCTAAAAGCCTAAAAGTACGACCAGTTCGCATTTTTAGCACTTTACCATGAAACTTATTATGCTCATAAAAAATCAAAACACCAACAGCCGCTGGCCCTCAAACACTCATGAACCTGATAAATATACACGTAGCTTCGAATAGCCTAAAATATGACATGCCGTTTAAAGTCGTTATTTTCAGTTGGCAGTCACCCATATACACCTAACAAATGTCAAAATGCCAACAATTGCTGGTATTTCAAAAACAATATGCATGTTAAATACACCTTCAAAGATTCTGAAAGCACAGCATACCATTATATGTCATTGTCTTGTATGAAACCCCTTTCATTTCCATCCAAACCGAGCACGAGCCCTACCATTCTCATAAATGTTAAAATGCCAACAACTGTTAACAGTCTAACACCATAAGCACGATAAACATTCCATCCAAGTGTTCAAAACACGACATGCTATTCTTTCCAGCAATCAATGCAAAACCCAGGTAAAACTTAATTCAACCGAGAATGAAGTTAATCATTTTTTAAATGTTAAAATGCCAACATTTATTGGCATTTTAACACTTATGAGCATAAAAATACACAATATAAGAATCTAAAGTATAGCATGTCTTTATATGTTAACATTTTAAAGAAGTTTTCGGTTAGAAAACGGAACAAAAGCCCTCCCCTGGCAGCAATAATCATATATATATATATATATATATATATATATATATATATAGAGGGGTATAGTGAATTAACTGAGCCGATAGATGCTGTAAATATTTTGCCTCTAGCGAGATTCGAACCCACGACCTCGACAACACCGCCTAGCACTACACCAGACATTGACGCTACCAAGTGCGCCACTGAGACATCCCCAGAAAAGGATGTTCAGGAAGCGCTGATATTGACAACGCCTGATGCAGTACATGTCGTATATTGGTTCCTTTTCAATGCATGGCATCTATATCGTTCGCAAGTGAAAGCCTGATGGATCCAAGGATACAAGCGAAATTAGATAAATATCAGAAGTGCGGAAATATAATTTCACAAACATCATTGCTTTCGAGCTACACAGGATCAGAAACTGATGCAGATTGAGCCGATAGATGCTGTAAATATTTTGCCTCTAGCGAAATATATATATATATATATATATATATATATATATATATATATATATATATATATATATATATATATATATATATATATATATATGTATATATATATATATATATATATATATATATATATATATATATATATATATATATATATATATATATATATATATATATATATATATATACATATATATATATATATATATAATGAATCAACTGAGCCGATAGATGCTGTAAATATTTTGCCTCTGGTGAGACTCGAACCCACGACCATGACAACTCCGCCTAGCACTACACCAGACATTGACGCTACCAATATATATATATATATATATATATATATATATATATATATATATATATATATATATATATATATATATATATATATATATATATATATATATATATATATATATATATATATATATATAAACGGATATAAATAAAGAAAACAGTGCTAAAATATTTTTTTTTGAAACTAAGCGCTTCATCAGAGTTTCAAGACACATTGGATGAGTAGGACAGTTAACAAAATATAACTATATACATGAATTATGTGATTATTCACGCCCAAAAAAGGGACCAGTCTTATGCGTGGATTTTCACAAATATGACTGCACATAATTTAGATAACTATAAATACACTGAACGAGTTAATTTACACTTTTAGAGTTATGTGGCTTTCTTCATTTTTATTTAAAGGACCTCGGACAGTCTTAATGATGGATTGCCCATAAAAATTACCAGAGAAAAGTTTTAAAAAAAACGATATTTTTTCTATAAAAAAGATAGTAGGTTCAACCCTCGACTCATTCACAAAAGCTGTTTTCTAATTGGACAAGAACCAATTGAAAAATATGGGTTGAAAACTCTGATTTTGCTATTCAACATATAGAAAATAGAAAACGTTCTACTGAAGTGCTTCCCCCCCCCCCCCCGTGACCAAACCAATCCTTTTGCATACAGTTGTAGTTTTACATTTCACACATCATATAAAAACGGCATGATTGGTCACGGGGGAGACGTTGTCGAAATGCTCAAAAACACTTCATTATAAAAACTTATTAGAAACTTATTTTGTAAAAACCTGTAGGTAAATATCAATTTGCAATGGCATGTATCAGGGCTTTAGTTATGAGTGCTTACAAAGTAATTAATTGTCTCATTTCTCAGCCAAAACATTTGTTTTGGGTACTCAAAAGTACCGTCTGAATGAGACGGTTCTTTTAAGCACCAAATTATAGGTTAAATCTGATGTGTAAGAAAATATTAACGATTTTACGCTCAAAAACTGTGTTTATCTAGACTATGATTTATGCAGTATGCAGATATGATACACCTCAGTGCACAAGTCAAACTGGTTGACTTGGAACATTACAGGTAATAGTCAAAAGTAACTGACAGCACACTTCTTTAGATGAAATATTGAACTCTTCTCAACTGGAATTTTATGCAAACGCATCACGTTCGTCTCAAGTTTTACGCCGCAAACATAATATTTACATGTATTTAGGTGAATACTCGACGAAACTTTGACTTCCTGTGAAATAAAATTTTGTCACAAAAAATACCCTACCCCCTAAACTCTAGAGTCCTGGCATAATTATGCAATATTTTCAAAATATTTTTATTTTGCTAAGTGCACTAAATGTAAGGTTTTGATTTAAGCACAAAACTATAGTTGTCAGTTATGCATTATCCTAGCCACAGGCTGTCAAAATTTGGGCAGATTGAATAGGAAACTGTCCGAGGTCCTTTCAGTGGAATTTTCTGTTAGCAAAAAGTTAAAACCTAACCAGATGATGCTTATTGTAGCGTCTGATCTTAGTCTACACCGTTTGCCATGAAAAAGACGTAATGCTTTTATCGATAAATTATGGAAGTCAAAAATAGTTCAACATTTTAGTATTTTTTGGGTGAAGCGTATGCTGTGCGAAATTAAGACACATACCAATGAAATGTGTTCGTTGAGCGCTGTATGATAGTTTCTTTATTGGTCCTTGAAAGCTGTATGAGACTTCATTTAGTGTCCTTGAACATGTATAATAATTCACTTAGTGGTCATTGAAAGCTGTATGATGTGAGAGAGTTACTATCGTGGTCCTTGAAAACTGTATGCTGTGAGAAAGTTCTTTTCGTGGCTTGAACGCTGTATGAGAATGCCGAAATAGTGGTCATTGGAAGCTGTGTGTAAATTACTTTAGTGGTCCCTGAAAGGAGTATATTAGTTCCTTGTCCTTGAAAGCTGCATGAGAATTCCTTGTGTTGCCCTTGAAAGCTGCACGAGAGTTCCTTTAGTTGTACTTGAAAACTGTAAGAGAGTTTCATCAGCGGTCCTTGTCAGTTGTATAAGAAGTCATTTAGTGATCAATGACCGCAGCATGGTAATTCCTTTTTGTGGTGTATGAAAGTGGTATGCTAGTTTTAGTGGTCAGCTAGTGGTCCTTGAAAGCTGTATGAGAATGTTTAAGTGGTTCTTATAATATGTATGATAATTCCTTTAATGGCCCATGAAAGATGTATGAGAGTTAATTTAGTGGTCCTTGAAGGCTGTATGCGAATTCACTTAATGAACCTTGCAATTTGTATCAGAGTTACTTTAGTTGTTTTTAAGGGCTGTCTACAAGTTCCTCTGCGATCCTTTGAAGTTGAATGCGAATTCCTATAGTGGTCCTTTAAAGTTGTATGCGAGTTACTTTAGTGGTCCTTGAAAGTTCTATGATAGTTCGTTTATTGGTTCTTGAAATATGTTGAAGAGTCACTTAAGTGGTCCTCGAAAGTTATGTTCCTTAACCGGGCCCTGAAAGCTGTATGAGAATTTTTAAGTGGTTCTTGAAAGCTGTTTGGGAATTTGTTGAAAAGTAAGCCGTGCCTATATGAAACACATCATGTAAAATTAGCAGGGCTAAAACCACCCCCATGGGTATGGCTTATGAGAAACAAGTTTACTTTTTGTTGTCTTCGCCTTCGCTCCGAAACGCAAACAGGAACCACGACAGTTGCAATTTCAAAAGCGATACAGGGTACTAAAGTGTTTAAAAATGATAATCAATGTGCAAAACTATAAAATATTAATCGTCAGTGACGAATTGATGGCACTTTAAAGCCTTGAAGGCATTTGCACTTGCTGGGAAGCATAAAAATTGCTCCACAAGTATTCGGCTCAAAACAATTGATTTTGGCACAGCATTTCCACACTGCTTTCCTTCGATTTGCAACGCCTTTCGCTGTAAGTCCTACAAACCCAGGTTCGACGTTGAAATGGATTGCCAGTAGACAAAATGTAAAAATAAATGGCATCATATTCGTCTTCATCGTGGAAATTTCCTGAAAATGAGACAGAAATGCGTCAGCAGTGCACAGATACCCCTGTCATCTATAGAGATTTCCACAGATATTGTGCATGTTGGCCGGCGTTCTAATGTTGCCCTGTCACACTACGACGTATTGCACCAACGTACATTGTATGCCGACGTATGAAAAATTCGGCAAGTACGTTGGTATGCGTTGACAAACGGCCAAGAGGTCCAACATTTTGTGCATCAATAAAAAATCACAGCGTATGCGAACGTACTGCTTCTATACGTTAGGCATACGCTAGATGTACGCAGCAGGTACATGTAAGTTATGCATACGTTAAGGTACGTTAGCACCAACGTATGCGGATAATGAGAAATTAATCAAGTACGTTGGTGTACGCTGAATACGTTAGAGATAAGTTTTTAACACGTTACGAACACGCTACTGTACGTTGGTATACGTTGTCATACGGCGAATAGATCCCAAAATTTTGTACTTGCATAAAAATCTTCAGCGTATGCCGACGTATTGCTTATACGTTAGGTATAAGTTAGATGTACGCAATGGATAAGTTATCATACGTTAAGGTACGTTAACACCAACGTATGAAAATTCACCAAGTACGTTGGTGTACGCTGAATAAGTAAGAGATACGTTCTCAATACGTTACGAACACGCTACAGTACGTTGGTATTCGTTGTCATATGAAAATGTGGGCCCACAATTTTGTACTGTTTTATACGTTTGACAAAAGTTAGAAGTACGCTACATGTAAGTTATGCATGCGTTAACGTACGTTTTATGTACAATTCAGCATACGTTAGACGTTCGTTGTGCATACGTTTCAAGAACGCTAGTGATACGCTGGGCATACGCTTTTATATGCTGATACGAGTATAAGGTATGTTACGTCGGGAATAAGTTATGAATAAGCTACTCATAAGTTAGACATACGTTCTATGTTCGTTTCGCGTAAGCTTTGCATTAGTTCAGAGAGAGGGTTCCTCTGATTTTTTATTAGATTTCAGCGTATGCCAGTGTACTAGATATATATTTCATACGTCGGCATACGTTGGCCAAAACGTTATAGTGTGACAGGGCTTTAACGTTTTGTGCATCCATAAATAATTACAGCGTATGCGAACATACTGCTTCTATACGTGAGGCATACGCTACGCAGCAGGTAAGTTATATATACGTTAAGGTACGTTAGCATCAACGTATACGGACGTATGAGCAATTAAGCAAGTACATTTGTACGTTGGTGTACGCTGAAAACGTTAGGGATAAGTTTTAAACACGATACGAACACGCTATTGTACGTTGGTAAACGTTGTCATACGGCGAATAGATCCCAAAAGGGGTACGTGCATTAAGGGGCTATTTTGGCCCCCTCTAGAGCAAAAAATTGAAAGTTGCTTTTCACCAATTTCATTCTATTGGTTTATTAGAAGAATAGCCCTAGGATAAAATTTTGGCATTTATTTTACTTTTACCGGTTGCTATGGTAACCAAAATGGCTGACAAAATAGGCTTAAAATAGAAAAATTGCCCTTTCAGGCCAAATTTGAAGCTTTTGGAGACCGATTTTTTAAGCATTAGATATCAGCACAAGCAAATACCAAAAAACCTTTTAATATATTGTGTGCCGTGATAATTCTCATCATCTGTTAAAATATTTATTTGGTATTTGCTTGTGCTCTATATTAATTTCTCTATTAAATGTCTAAAATTTGCTCTAAAATGGTCTTTTTCCTATTTTCAGCTTATTTTGGCGGCCATTTTTGTTACCATAGCAACCGAAAAGTCGAATCAATGCCAGACTTTTACACTTTGGCTATTGTTCTAATAAACTAATAAGATGAAACTTGTGAAAAGCAACTTTTATTTTTTGACCTCATAGTGGGGGGGGGGGGGGGGGCAAAATAGCCTCTTAATGCACGTACCCCTTTTGCACTTGCATAAAAAATCTACAGCGTATGCCGACGTATTGCTTACCTTTGTATACGTTAGGCATAAGTTAGATGTACGCAATTGGTAAGTTATGCATATGTTAAGGTACGTTAGCACCAACGTATGAGGACGTATGAAAATTCACCAAGTACGTTGGTGTACGCTGAATAAGTTAGAGATACCTTTTCAATGCCGCGTTACGAACACGCAACAGTACAGCCCCAGTTACACTGTCACGATTTTGGCCACGACGGAGCTACGACTCGCCCCGATTTATCAAGTCGTGATGCATCGGCATGAGTCGTAGCAGAACCGTAGAGACATCGGCGCGAACCTAGTAGTACCGTGGTGATTCGTGAAGACTCCTGGTGATTCGGCAACCTCCACGACTAGGCTACGACGAGTTTAAACCGTTTAAACTCGTCGGGGTGAATCGTGTTGGATTGTGGGCGTGGCCTAAATCGTAGCTCTACCGTAGCGGGATCGGGAACATTCATAGTGGTACCGTGGTAGTATTAGTGGGCGTTCGTGTGCGTTCGTAGCGAATCGGGTTATCACTGACACAAGATTCTGGTATAAAACAGTGGTATCATTGCTGAAAATCATTTTCAAAAGTGAATTGAGCCGCGACATGAGTTTTCCAACAATGTGGTATGTGAGAACAGCAAAGGCTCAGACCAGCCTGCGTATACGCGCAGTCTGATCAGAGCATTTGCTAGTTGCTTGAATAGTTTATGACCCTAAGGCAACTGACCGAACATAATTTAGAGTTTCTAAGCTTAAAAGGGGGCTGCACAAGCTCGTCTGAGTCTACACATGCAAAATGCCACATTGTTGGAAATCACATGTCACGGCTCAATTTTAGTGCGCATCATGGATTATGTCCAGAGACTTCAAATTGCGAATTTGCAGCTTGAACTGGAAGTCATCTGATACAACTGGACATGACACTGGACTTGGGACAGGACTGAGCCTAGCCCGTGGGTCCGGTTACTGTTTTGATTTTCCCACAGCTTTTCTTTTTGATGGCATGACTGACTTCGTCAAAGGTTGAAGAGATAATGATATTGACAAACTGTCGCCCCTGGGGGTTACTCTGATATTTTCATACATAGGTAGGCTCTGGTTATTTTGGGGGGTTCAAAATTTTAATTTTGATATATTTTGGGGTTTTCAGAAAAATGAATATTTTTTGGGTATTAAGATTTTGTGAATGTTTTGGGGTTTTTTTGTGGGGGGGGAGGTCATCACAATATTGGACCAATTTTTTTTTTTTTTTGGGGGGGGGGGGTTGCTTGAAATTCCTGATATTTTTTTTTTTTGGGGGATGGGGGGTGAACGGTAGATGCTGGGCCCGAGCCTACATATGGAGAAAAAAATGAGAGTAACCCCCCCCCACCCCCTAGGACTGTCGCATGACAACCACTAAATCGTGCACATTCGTGGGAGGTCGTGACGCTACCGTAGCGCTACCGGCTTGAATGGTACTAGCACCGTATCGAATCGTGGAGGCATCGTGAGCATTCGTAGCTCCTCCGTGGTGAATCGTAGCGCTGCCGTCATGAGTCGTAGTGGATCCGTAGATGAATCGTGCAGACACCGTAGGAGCATCGTGAGACATCGTATTGATGCTGGAATTTCTTTTTTTCCATCCCGACGCATCCCGATAAACCCCGATTTTACCAACTGTCTCAAATCGGGATGAGTCGTGGTGAATCGGGGCTTGAATCGTGACAGTGTAACTGGGGCTTACGTTTGTATACGTTGTCATATGACAAAGTGGCCCCAAAATTTTATACGTTTGACATAAGTAAGATGTACGCTACACGTAAGTTATGCATACGTTAACGTACATTATATGTACAATGCAGCATACGTTAGACGTTCGTTGTGCATAAGTTTCTCATAAGTCAAGAACGCTGGCGATACACTGGGAGTACGCTTTTATACGCTGATACAAGTATAAGTTGTGTTACGTGGGGAATAAGTTATGAATAAGTTACTCATAAGTAAGACATACATGTACGTTCTATGCCAGTTTCGCGTTCGCTTTGCATTAGTTCAGAGAGAGGTTTCCCTCTGATTTTAATTAGATTTCATCGTATGCTAGCGTACTGGATATTTATTTCATACATCGGCATACGTTGGCTAAAACGTTATAGTGTGACAGGGCCTTAAGGATATTATTATGTATTTATTACCTGTGTATACCTACAAAACCTCTACAAGAACAAGGACAGTTTTGACGATAAATTCAACAAGAACATTTAAAAATGATATCGTTCATATTCTATTCAGATTCCAGTCCCGTGCAATTAAAATGATATCGTTCATATTCTATTCAGATTCAGATTCCGGACTTGTGCAGTTAAAAATGATACTGTTCATATTCTATTCAGATTCAGATTCTGGTCCGGTGCAGTTAAATGATATTGTTCATATTCTATTCAGATTCCCGTCCAAATGCAGTAGAAGTTGGCACACATAAGTGTGATAAAAGATTTTGTTTTTGTGTGTCGTAAAATCGGTAGTTAAGAGATTACCAAATGTACTATATTTGTTTCCGTTTTTGATGGGACATAATAATTGTATGCTAAGTCAATCTAAGGTTCACAGTACTAAAAGTTCGTTGACTTGAAACACATTGGCTATAATTTGTGTCTAAAACATTTTACCTTTATTAATGCATAAAGGTATAAATTTGTTATACTTATATGTAAACAATACCTTGGGAAGTTCAAATATGAGACCTGTATCGTGTCATGTTTATTAATCCCCGTCGAAGGTGGAGGGATATAGGTTTGGTGCTCTCCGTCCATCCTTCCGTCGTCCGTCTGTCTTTCCGTCCTTAGCCATATCTAGGTAACCAATTGATAGAATTTCATGAAACTTCTACTGAATATGTATGACTTATGTGTGGTAAAACACGTGAAGTTTTGTATTATTAGTTATAGCGGAGTTATTGCCCTTTGATTGCTTAAATTTTAATGATTTTTCCGTCCTCAATCATAACTTAGTAACTAATGGATTGAATTTCATGAAACTTGTCCTGAATATTATATGACCATAGTGCAATTATGCACGTAAAGTTTTATCAGGGTGTTATCAGCTATAGAGGAGTTATGGCCCTTTGATTACCTAAATATCAATGTTTTCCGTCCTCAGTCATAACTAGGTAACCAATGAATGGAATTTCATGAATCTGATACTAAATATACAAACTTTCTAAGTGGTCACTTTTTAAACTCATTATTTCTGAAATGAGTTTTTGCCTGAATATGTGCAGTTTAGCGGCCTTTCAGAAACGGTGTCTTTCAATCCACGTTTTGGTTAAAATGCAAAAATATGCTTTTTTGAAGAAAAATGATTTCGTTTGATTTCTTTTGCTCCAATATTCAGTTTATTTACTGTTGAGTCCTTATCTTTGCTTTATCTCCTTGTTATATCTTGATTTATATGTTTTAGGAGATGACGCATTGGTAAGTTAGGGGTCTTTCATGCAAACCAAATATCTATGTGTCTTGATCCACATCTGAATTAAGGGTGAGGTTGGCGCCGTTAATCCGGTTTAAGCCCTCCAGTAAAATATTTTACTGACCGTTCCAAGGCGGTACGTCTTTTGTGGATTATGTCTTTGTGCGCGTCTGTTTATATGTGCTTTGGAGTCACCTGCTGGGAAAGGGCTGACCTCTTGGCTCTCGTTTGTGGTGCCTACTATGTTTTTGTCACCTTCCCATTGGTATCCTGGGTCAGGTGTGGTACTTGATTGTATCGATTCCTGATCTTTGCACCCTTACTTACTTTGAGTGAAGTTTTATATCTAATTTAAGTGTAGTTGGTAATAAACTTGTCTAGCCAACATCGAAAAACACCAAATACTTGAAAGTTTGATTAAAGTAGATTTCTTGCGCATTTTTTTAAATATCACATTTTTCGAGATTTTTGAAATTAATCAGTAGCACATGCTTAAATTGTTAAATACATTTAATTTTATCTGACCTTGATAGGCTGAACAGATTAGAACTTGATTCGTCAATTTTGTGATGCCAAACATTTCACTGCTGCTGCTGCGCGCCTCCCGTTTGAATATAAAACTAAAAAAGTCAATTTGACGGTACTTTGCATTATTATTTTTTTCAATTTCCAAACTAGAACAGTGACATCTAGTTGTAATGACTAATTGCTGAAATTTCAATGCCATATCGCAGATAATAAGGCGTGCAGAACAGTACGAACTTCCTATGTATATTGCATGCATAAAGCTGAATTGCTATGATTAAGTCTTGCATAATTTGCCGGGGGATATCAATTCGTTGTCGATTTTGCTAGTTTGAACATATGTGAATTTCGCTTTTTGCTGTTGCATATTAGGAAAACAAACACTATTTGCTTTTTCATATTATTGTTTAAGTAACGGACGGGTCCTTGGTATGACCAAGCAGACAAAATGGCAATTTAAAGCAATACCATGGCACGCAGACTCGAAATAGACCCCGCCCCCTACCCCTTTGAATGATTTTAAGAGCTAAAGCGGATGTAACTTTCATGGAAATGTGCATTTACGTGTGCATTTTTTTTTTAAGTTTAGGGGGACATTCAGTCAATTTTTCAAATGAAAAACAGCTTTTCAGCACCTCCGCTTTATATGTGCCAAAATGGGTATCACATGTATAAAATATGTCCTGGAAAAAAAGGCTTCCTTACGATGTCTTTTGAATACATTGGTGTAATGGATTCATATTTCATACACAATCGGCAAACCTCGTATGACTACGAAAGCTTTCGTCATTGACTCGGCTGTATACCGGACGTCGCAATATTGGAACTACTTTCGCTTTTAAACAAGATGGCGACCACAGCAACTGTCTCGCTTCGCAAAAATACTGGCATAATACTCGCTACCAACAGCTGCAACTACTATACTGTAATGTCATGTAGTGAGTAACAGTTTTTACAAGGTTTGGTTTACAAACCAAATATCTATGTGTTCTGATACACATCTGAATTAAGGGTGAGGTTGGCGCCGTTAAACCGGTTTAAGCCCTCCAGTAAAATATTTTACTGACCGTTCCAAGGCGGTACTTCTTTTGTGGATCATTTATGATATTTCTGACTTGTGTTTGTTATGCTTTCATGAACGTCTGTTTGTTGATGCCTTGTGGTCACCTGCTGGGAAAGGGCTGACCACTTGGCTCTCGTTTATGATGTCTAGTTGTTACGTTGTCACTTTCCCATTGGTATCCTGGGCATGGTGTGGTACTTAATTGTATCGATTCCTGATCGTTGCACCCTTACTTACTTTGAACGCTAACAAGTATTTGTGCTGCAAAATATCGATTGAAATAGATTTCGAATAGGGATTCCCGTTTTTACCTTGCATAGACAGATAGGGAGATTCACAAGAAGACAGCCCGCACATACCGATGATATAACAGTATCCCCCAGGCAGTATCCATTTTATGTATAATACCGTAAGATAGAATCAAAAACATTGACTTTGGTCTAAGGATATTCCTGAAAGTCAAGCTAGGAATTTATTGATTCACATAATGCTCATAACACGATTAATTTCCTAAAAAATTCATGATCCGACAATAGAAACTGCCTCTTACTGTCTTTCACTTTAAAAAAAGTGAGTGATTGAGCTTGTATAAAGTAAGGAGGCATTCCCAATATTATCCAATTATTATCCTCAATAATATTAACGCTTAACTTATTTTAAGGCCTATGGATGGCATTTTGTAGGTTATATTAATGGATAATGATTTAATCTACTGTGAATCCTATATTGATTCATAACTCTTAGGTACATGTATCAAATTTGAAAATGCTAAAGTTTGAGAATTCATAAATCGCTTGAAGATACATGTATCTAGTTTGATTTATGATATATTTGATGACTTCTTATAACGGGAAAAATAACAAATAAAATTTTTATATTAGATCAGATTTGTACTTTTTTCCCTATCAAAGTAAGTAAGAGTGCAAAGATCAGGAATCAAGTACCACACCTGACCCAGGATACCAATGGGAAAGTGACAAACTCACAGTTTGACACCATAAACGAGAGTCAAGGGGTCAGCCCTTTCCCAGCAGATAACCACAAGGCACATATAAACAGAAGCGGACAAAGACATAGCAAACACAATACAGAAAAAAACATAAAATATCTACAAAAGAAGTACCGCCTTGGAACGGTCAGTAAAATATTTTTTACTGGAGGGCTTAAACCGATTGAACGGTGCACCAACCTCACCCTTAGTTCAGATGTGGATCAAGACACATAGATGTTTGGTTTGCATGAAAGACCCCTAACGCATCAATGCATCATCTCCTAGAACGTATTAATCAAGAAATCAAAAGGAGATATAGCAAAGATACGGACTCAACAGTTAATTAACCTGAATACAGGAGCAAAAGAAATCCAACAGGTAACCCCGGTGGGCCCAACAAACAGCCAAAGCATCAGGCCCCTACCATATTATCAATAGATAAGTCTATAAGTCATAACCATCATGGAGTCTGAAGTCTGACCCGCCGGCGTGCAATTAAAGAGTAAAACAAAGTTGCCAACCGTGATTGTGCTGACCACCAAGCATGCAGTCTATTGTAATACATTAAATTTATAGCCAATCTTTTTATAATGGGAAATTATTTTAATGAGCTGCGCTGTTTAATGAACTGCCCCGAAAAATTATCAGAGCCATCAATCTTCTTCAATTTATACACCTAGTCACCTAGTATTCAGGTTCTGAAAGTCCTTGGCGCAAGAGAGATTAAAGTCCAACTTGGAATTTAGATGTCAAATCATAGTATCGTCTATAAAATTTAGAAAAGGTTTTGTGAAGTTTATGATACCGATAGCCTTGTTTAAGAAGTTTCTGAGTTAACAATTTATTGCGAGTGTTGAAGTAAGTAATATATAGCTAGATGCTCTAGCAAAACGAATGAGTTGAGAGATAAAGACTCCATAGGATGTAGAGGGAGGAACATCATTATCTAAAATTGGAAATTGACAATTTCAAAATCAAAGTCCTCACGTTTATCATGAATATTGGGGGATTTTATCCCATAAAATATTTAATTATAAAGTAACGCAGTTTGGGCCCATTTCAATCCGTTTTAGTTAATAATTTTTAGTTTCATTAATGTTAACATTCCTTTCATTGGCTAATATACATAGATTAATACGGTAAATGTTTTGAGCCAACTTTTACAATTTGAATAGTTTTAACAAAGAAAAGACGTGAGAAGTCCTCCATGTTGATTAATCACCAACCCGCTTTCCCTACTTTATCTTTTGGTATAACTTGTACAATAATAGTTTGTAAATAGTATATAGTATATGTTACTTGCTACATATAATATATGTAATTGATGAAAAGTTATTCCTTGATATCTACTATACTTTTTGCACCAGACATTTTGTAAGTAATATTAATGGATAATGATTTATCTACTTGGAATCCTATATGGATTCATAACTCTAAGGTACATGTATCAAATTTGAAAATGCTTAAGTTTGAGAATTCATAAACTGCTTGAAGTTACATGTATCTAGTTTTATCCTTGATATATTGGATGACTTCTTAGAACGGGAAAAATATAAAATTAAATATTCATATTAGATCAGATTTTTAATTCTTTTTCCTATCAAACCACATGAATTATTTTAAACTTGGGCGCTCCTAGCAAGTATAACCCAAATCTTGTTTTTGTCAATTTCACAGCTAACGCATCTCTCTCTGTTTGGCTTTACCGCTTTTCTGCAGAAGTCAACGATCGACTTATGTTATGTACAGACTGTAACCCTTACACTGTTCTTTGGAACAATCCAGCTGAAAGTCCTTCAAGAAAACGGCCTTCTGTTTAAACAACAATTGGTTTCTGTGGATCGTAAAATGCCATTGTAACTTCACTTGTAATGCTTACTTAAGCTTTTCAAACGCAGTTTTCTCCTCTGGTCTCCATGAAAATGACACTGCATATCGAGGATAAAATTGGATAGGTACCCAGTCATACCTTGAAAACTTCTTACTTCTTCTCTCAAGTTTGGAGAGCTGCATTCTTTCACAGCCCGACATTTCTCATGCGTAGGTTTCAGTCCTTCGCTTGTGAATCAGTATCCATAAAAGGACCTCTGACGGTGGTTATAGGAATCACAATGTATCGCTGCCTATTATTTTGATAAAAATTAAAGTCGATCAAATGTTTCAATTTTCTTATATGAACTCGTTGTTGGTCTCTATTTTATGATTTTGCATTTGATTTCCTAGTTCCATAGATGTACTGCTTTATTTGGGGGCTAAAATGGTCACGTTTTGCTTGATACATTATAGGAAATAGAAAAATATTTTTTAAACATCACTCCTGCCCCTCCCCCAGAGTCCCAAATAATCCTTTGGCATGTGAGTATGTTCTCATATTTTACATAATATATGTGAAATGCCTGTTTGGACTCGGGGGGGGGGGGGGTGATATCCCACAGCCCAAAATGTGACGTCTGGGCAAGCGCAAATATTAGCATTGGGATTTTTGGTGTAATCACTTGAAACTCTTTTTTCCCAGTATAATGAAATAATTAGTACAAGTAAGCTTCCTTTTCACAACCCATTGGTCATAAAATATTACAACGTTTTAGCATATTTTCTTTAGTTTATGAAATTTGTCCATTTACTAAATTCAGTTGGTAGATTTTTTGAACATATACTGTATCTATCCAATAGACATTAACTGCATGACCATTGACTAGGTGTACTTTATGCGTGGATGAATGGTTATAGTACATTGCTGCATAATATTGTACCAGGTAAATACATTGTCATCAAGGTTGAATATAGACTAATGTTGCACTTCAAAATACTTTTAAACAAATCCGATAGAAAAAAAAACAACAGAAATAATCATTAAAATGCTTATGATTTTGGACTTAAAAAACATTCACTGTGATTTGTAAATGAGTATTGATGATATAATGCCTTACACGTGAAAATAATTGATTTCTAAATGTTATGGTGAATTCAAATTTTGCAACCCCTATCCCCTTTTGAAGCGTCTCATGTTTTGTCGTAGGAATCTGCATGTCTAATTATAACCTTAACTCGTTCCTAATACATCAAGCGTCCTATTCAAAAGGATATTCAATTTGGTAATATCTTATGCATAGGGAAGTTTTGGGAAGCATCTGAAAAAAAGGCAGATACCCTATCAAAGTGTCAGAGGTCCTTCTAGTTCTTGCACTCCAAATTGGCATTTCACTCTATTAAGTGTGATACCGTAGCCCTTTGCTTTGTATGATCTGCTATTATGGGTCCTCAAAACAGGATGTCATATCTTTGGTTCAAACAAAAGGGAATGTCTCCAAAAAATTCTGATCATTGCTTCATCAAACAAATCTCGTGACGATTTTGCACCAAAACCATTTTTTTGTCTCATGTTGCCCAATGGTGTGCTGAATGTAACGATAGCTCTTGAATCAGGGTGCATAATTAATTGGTTAAATCCATTTCGGAAAATACTTTGCAGTCATGAGATTTGCATGTGAAATCCTTCACAACGGGTGCTTGCAAAATCCGGTTTCTCTCCATGTATTTATTTGGAACCCTTAAATCAACGCTAGGTCTGATCATATGTGATTTACGCCTTGCCGTTATTATTGAACCGTATATCTCGATTTTCTCATAGATATCATGTTCATGTGCTGTGGACCATCTGTTTACTTTTCTTTTCTTAAGAAGAACTTTATCGTCTACCTTAAAATGGTGTTCTTCACATTTTGTGTGTATATGATGTTTATCCCTTTTCATTTTGTATTGTTTGGCCTGGAAAGTAATTTCCTTTTCCATTCTGTTATAATCTTTGCTTACAGTAGGTACTTCATGTTCTAGCTTTGTCCTTATATTTCTTCTAATGAGGGCTTCAAATGGTGAATATTCTGTAGCTGTATGTGGCGCAGATCGGTACCCCATGAACATGTATTGTATGACAGAGCTGCTTGATGTACCATCGCTGTGTGCTATCTGTTCAGTTTTGTTTAGTACCTTCCTGCAACAAACTTTCAGATTCTCCATTTGCTCTAGGGTGTTCTGGACTTAAAATCTATCGAACTGTATGGAGGTCCCGTGTCAGATTCTTTTTCTTTAGTATTCTGTGTGTTGCAAATATTTGTCTTAGTCTATCGCATGTAACCTTGCATGACGTTGATGTTGTTTGCTTAACAACAAAAATTAGGCTCCTATCGTTACCAAGTAATATGGTTTATCTCTGGTATGTCCTTTTGATTCCCCAAGTCATTTTCTTTCATTATTTTTATGACATCCTGAAGAACAAAATCACTTGCAATAGAATATGTTATACCTTTCATCACTACTCCGTGTTCATTGCTGATTAATGCAATGATTGTTTGTCAGTATCGTCTCTTTCTGTTTCTGGAAGTGGGTGCCATGATAAGTAATTCTTAAATCAACGCTTACTCTGATCATATGTGGCTCTAAGTTATCTTTGCTTACGTCCTTGTATCTAGGTTATGGTTGCACCACTAAAGGAGAACACCATGTAACTGGATCACCTGATTCGACTTTCTAAAAAATGTCTTCTTTGACAATCTCATCCAACCATTTCCCTAGTGGCATACCTATAGTCAAGAGTTATGTCAGGCTGAATAAGACATTGTGACACTCAGGTAATGTAAAATATACTTTAAAATGTTCGTAAAGATATTGGATGGAAAAATAAAACGTTTAAAAACATGCGGTAATGTAATCATGCTCAGTTTTAGCAATCAATGCTTAAATATCTGATGATAATTTTCACTAAACAGAATGTGGCATGGCCGAATTATTACAGGAGTCTTGTCAATATAATTCTTGATAACAAAGCGCTGTATGTATATAAACATAAGAATGAATAAGTGATATAAAATTAGAATTAACACAGCTTTTTCGAAAAAACAATCATGCTTCTTCAGACAGAAAACAAATGCATTACACATAAATAGGAAATTATATAAAAGCACAAAACATATTGAGGGTAGTGATTTATAGAGACATACAAAAGGTCAATTGTTCTTACAAACAATTTGTGTAATAGTCTTTGCCATCAATGAAAGACTTAAATGCAATGCCTAAAAAGGATGCATGAAAGTATATATTATGCAAGTCATATTTGCAATGCTTCCTTCCAAAAGAAATCATACTTCTATTACTTTTAAAGTTCAGTCTAAATCTTAAAGGTTAATAAAGCAGTGCCTTTATTGTTGTATATGTTATGTTATATGATATACAAGATTTTGAATATCTTATCTTTGATATTTTCTTTGACAGTAGCACAAGTGTGAATTTCGATCTCATAAAATAAAAAAGCAATTGCTGACCTCTCTTATGTAATTTATACATGCTCAATTGAAGATTTGAACCACCATATGTGATTTTGGTACCTACCTCACATGGGCAAATGCACCGTTTAATCCCACATGCTGATGCAGTGGAGCTAGCGTTTGCCTTCATCTACGTATACAAACAGCTAAAGCTCTAATGACATACTTTTACAGGCTCCCATGAGCCTTCATTGTTGAACTAAAATCAAAAGTGCTAATTTGATATTTTATTTACGTTACTATTTATTATCAATTAAGTTTGATTTGGAACATACAAAGAATTAATGGGATGCCATTCTTGCATCAATGAGTATGTCCTCATTTGACATGCTGAATATCGTAATGATTTTATATGAACAAATTTCACGTTTAGACTGAGCCTAATTGAAAGAAATAATGCAAAACAAAATTTCCAATAATTTATTTGAGTCCATTCATTTTACAACAACTACAATATAATCTTTACAATTCAAGAGAGTTGTTCTAAGTGATAAGCCTTGACCTCTAAAATGTATAACCATAAAGAACCTTGGAAAAATATCCCGTTTCAGTGCTCTATAACATTGCAGATTCAGACAAAGCGTATGAGAAATGTCACCATCTCCTCAATCCTTTTAAGTCGAATGATACTTCACACTTTTATCAAATGGACCAGTCCATTTTCGTCTTCAGGGTTGTTAGGTGTTGTTTTTTATTCTTATTCAAATTTTGATAGTACATTATGTAAGCAAACAGTAAAGAATCTGATTAGACATTGCAGTCTGTGGCGTCTGATCTTGGCTTGTATTATTTGTCTATGTCCCACAAAAAGAACGCTAGTCTAATATGGGTTAAATACTTTTGTTGTATATGTTACTCACATTAGTTGTATTGTTTCTTCATCGAACTAGATAATGATTGGATATAGAGCGGGTTTAACAATATGAATAGGCTTGTTTTTTGTCATATGTGGGACAGAAGTCGTCACGATTAAAACAGTTTTTTACTATGGCAAGGATTAACGTTTGCTTTAATGTTTCATTTCTCGATTTCAACCAATATTGTAAATAAAAAAGGTAATTTTAGGAATTTAGTGTAAGTTTTACACCAAATCATAGCTATCAATATAGATATTGTAGTCAATAGCTGACAAGCTATAATTGCATGTATATTGGTGGCTTATACAATTGGTGATATAGTGCTGTCATTTCATTAAATATTGTATTAAGCAGAAAGTAACATATATATCTGTGATAACAGGTGCCAAAATTAGTTAAAAATATATTGCTAGTTATTTTCTTTCAAATAAAAGTTAATATTGATACGTAAAAATAAGAAATAACTGGATATTAACACTATATGAATTCCTATTATTTTAATGTAACGTAGTGAATTTGGCTATTGCAGGGTAACGCCCTATCTGCTGAAAAGCTAACACACTTAATTTTTGTGGCTAATGATTTTTTTATAGAATTCTACAGTCTACAAACATCATTTTATGGAGGTCGTTCGGTAGTCCATAATCTAATGATATTACTGCATTAAATAGTAATACGTTTGAAAGTAAGTAACGCATATAACTGTAATATCATGTTCTATAATGGTTAAACGCATACTGGCTGTTTGCTGCATTTCATATAACAATTTTAAGGCTATCGTCATGTCCATATGAAAGAATTTAGTATAAGTCACAGAAACAATATGTTGCAGCAGAGAATGTACACTGAAAATTGTGTAATACACGCATTCCTGAATTGTCGTTTCAGGTGGTTTGTTCTTTCTTTATTTTGTAACAAGTGTAAAACATGACCAACATACTATAAGTATAGTGTTAAAATCTGATAATTTTGCTATTTTACTTGATAAATTAAGAATTGGGGAAGATTTCATTTATTTTTGAATTTGGATACATTATATTCAGGGGGTGGGGTAAATCAATCCTTCCTTTGGACATTTTTACGTCTAATATACCATATATACAATTTTTTTTATTGCTTAACTATCGTATGCCTTTGCATACATGTAATGTATAAATCTAAAAGGAAATATGCTGAATAGGAAGCAATGGTTGAACGTGAGGCGTGTTTTACTCTCAAGTTACCTAAGCCTCATTTGGCGTAGGGTACGTTCAAAGATGACGTTCTACAGCAAAACTGCTACCACAATTTAACTGTACGACGTACCTAGGAGTATTGCAGAAGACCCCACGATTGCATTCCTGCAGTCAAACCTTTTCTGGCAGATAAGTTGTGCCAAGTCAAAAACTAAGGCCTGTACAGAAATCAGCGCCTGGACTACTAGCTCAAAAAGTGCATTTCTGCCAAGCAATGTTTGGGAATTAATCTTGCCTTTCACTACTATGAATGTTGTCTGATGTGGTCTCTGATCCTCTTGTTTGGTTGCGAGCTGTAGCTCTAAAATCGCCAGTTACTTGGACCTCATTTTGAAGAGTGCTTAAATTCGTTTTGCTTGTCTTTAGCATGATATCGTCATATGAATTACGTTTTAAAGCATATACCGTCATTCGTCCATCACACTGACGTCTGCTCCGCTGTCAGGCTTCATGTAGACAATAACATCGTTTATCACAATTAGTATCGTCTTTTCAAAGTCGCTAACTCTGTTAATCTTGATCTTGCCAACCGCTAGATGTCTCACAGAATATACCACAAAGTCAAAGTCTGGGTCTACGTCACTATCCGTGCATTCAGCATCTGAAGCTAGCCTAACATCTCTCTTTGAGTTACGTGAAAGTTTTCGGTGTAATTTGTCTTCCTGGTGTCTTGTGATGGTTGAGCGGCTCTTCCTCGCGGTGCCACGGGGTTGTCTGCAGTTTGTGATTGTGGTATTTCCTGATCATACTCACTTACTATTTTTGGGTCTGCAGTTGATAAGCAAGCTGTGGAAACATGATTCAATTTCCCCCATTTGCTACAGAATTAGCGATTTGCAGGACATAGTTCTATTTATATTGGATGTGAACTACCACAATATCTGCACGATTTTGGCATTGCGTTGATTTGTTCAGCCACTGGGTATTGGCGTTTGTCTGTTCTCTTTCTGTTTATCTTTGATACGGTGGTATTATTTTGATGACCTATAGCTTCCACCTGCTTAGACGTTTCTTCAGGTACTTGCATTTCTGCATTTTTGTTGCAGGGTCCGTTTCTTATGCAAAACTTTATAGATTAACTCAGGATTATCTGATGTCTGTATTATATTCTCTAATATTCACTCGTCACGGCCATGGAACTCGCCGTTTACTGCTTTCTCTCGTAAGCGTGCTGCATATGCTATGTTATAGCTATACCATGGGTTGTCTGCCTGTACGTGGAGATAATCCACGAGCTCTAGCGAGTGGATTATCTTACGTACAGGTGGACAAACATGGTATAACTATTTTATACCACCTACATCTATGCAGACCTTGCACATGACGAGATATTTCGTGCTAAAGTTGGTAAGGGTGGTATAATGTACTTTAGCTAATATGTGGTCTACGTCTACGAATATGTAAATAACGTTTTAGGGTCATGAAATACAGTATGTGTGATTATAAAATTAGTCATTTTATGAAAACATGCATTTTCAATACATTTCCCATAATGGCCCATTTATGTGAACATTACCACAAATATGCCGCCAATTATATACCAGGTCATGAAAATTTTGAGCGCAGAACAGTTTTTCTTGGCTTATATGATACGAAAATGTAAGTTTAGGCCATCAAACTGACTATAGTAATGAATGTGACATATTTCAGCTGACGTGAGACTTAGACCATTATGGAGTTAAGCTTAATTGCCAATAATAGTACAGTTTTTGGGTAGGTGTGCTTATTATGTCGTAGAAAATTCTGCATCACTTTCAGAACTGGCATCCACGCTAAAAGTGACTTTTACATCTTACCCTAATCGACTGTACCATTGAAATTTTTCTACAAGATTAAATAGGCCTTTTTTTAACTGGTCCTTAACCTAAGACACTTTTAGGAAAAACATACAACAAATATTCATTTTTCTGATATATTATCCCTTACATCAAGTCAATGAGCATACCCATTTATTATTATCCTATAGTAACATATGTTACAGCCTTTAACAAGTGCTCCCATCTTGTTGTAAAACCTGCAAATTTACGATTCTTTATTATATGTGCAAGGCAATACCGCAATTTCGATACCATGCAAGGACGAATGAACGTCTAAGGAAACGTTTCTGACAAAATAAAACAAAGCCAGTCCATGCGCATTCATGACGTCATCGTATAATGACCTGACGTCAAGACCGATAAAACCGTAGGTGTAAACTTCTCAATCAATTTCGTCCGGTGACAATGATATCTCGCTGACTCAATGGTATTTCGCTGACTTTCTCAGGGTTTGTGAAAGAAAGGTTTTAATCTTGGTGATGAGTTTTCAAAGTCCTTAAGTATAGTACTGTGGTGTGTTTGACAAAATTGGGCTTCTCTAGTTCTTTAAAGGTACCATGGTGCCGTAAGGACTTTAGAACTACACGTACCATGTTGCTTTGAGCGCATACATTATCATAATGTGGACGCATGTCAGGTTGCTTTTTAAGGCACAGTTTACTTATCATACTTAAACAAAATGTCCTAGCTTTAATCTAAAATCTGATATGCATAATAAATAGTGAAACATGTCTATTATTTCCCGAACGAGCTCAAAACAAATATCCGTGATATTGTATTCCCTGTTTGTCATTCTTGCTGACTCAAAACTTGTTTGCAGCGTTCGTCTGTCTGTACGCAAGTCAGATGACATTACATACAACCGAAGCGTGCTAGCCGGTTTTATTTGTGTGGGCTGTCACTAGCTAGCAGTTTGTTGGCGACACACAGGGTTGGAGACAGATAGCTTGACAAAAGGGAAAACGGGAATTTCATAAAGAAGCATCGCATTCACCCATCCACGCTTGTGCGTTAGTATCGAGCTGACCCTTTGCACACTGTATACGCTCATATAGGGCTCGCCCATTACAAAAATTAGGGTCCGTTCCATCATATAGATATGGTGTCACGTCGGTCCCGTTAGAAAGGCATATATCTAAAAAAACACTTGAATCAAATATTTGATTATATAGTGTTTATAATAAATACCTTAATCATCAAGCTCTTGTTCAGACTGTTCCTTTTCCTTAGTTGTTTCATGGCACACACACATTTTAGAGTTTAACTTTGATTTTACACAAACGTCAGGTTTAGAACATTTGATGTACATGCAGCATTCAAACTCGATATGAAAATACTTTCTCGATGTTTTTTTCACTTTTGTCCACATTCCGGCTTCGATACTAATCATGTCTTGGATTGCAAGCAGCACACAAAGCGTTAAAATACATGCATTCATCTTCCTCGTTATTGTGGAGAAGATTACTACTGAAATTGAGATAGAAAAGTGGCTACAGTACACCGGTGTCATGGCCACATGCGTTTATTTGTGTTAAGCCATGGCATTGTTATATACATGTATGTAGCTGTGCCCCTTTTAGGCTTAACAATTATATCGCGCAGGAGGAGAGAGAGAGTGTTGCTTAACTTTAATTGTATTTTTGCTTCTATTGATTGTTTTGTCCGATGCAAGCGGTTGTTTTGTGATTTGACTTTGTGGCATTCCCTGGCTATATTCTATTATTGAAGTACATTCATTTAGCAATACCTGCAATACAATACTGACAATGGAAATGAGTGTATCTACGTATTAACCTATCTCTTTCAAATGTATATAAATAAGCCTTTAGAACAATGCACCACAAAATTGTAGATCCTGGCAAAACAAGTGGTAATTGTGTTATTTACCTTAACAACATGATTCAGCAATAAAGATATTATAACCCTAGGAATCATGGTGGGTGCCATGTAAGGGGCAGATATCGTTAGGAATCCCCAGAACTTAATTTTTTTCTAAAGTACAAAGATACACGTATAATTTAATTTTCATTTCTTGACTTGAAATTACTTACAGGTTTAGGAGTAGTGAATTAACTTTCGTTATCAATAAAAGTGTTGTATTAATCAATAGCCAATAAGCTATATACGTACATGTATTTTATCTAGGGCAATAGATCTTTTAAACCCCTCTTCATGATTAAAATTAGGTTTTATCCAATGTGAGCTGAAGACAGTGTAACAAACTGTCTTTTATATACCCGACAAAATAAATAAACATACCGGTTAATATTTTGAAATGTTCTTGAAAACTACTCATAATCTAACAAATTTATTTCAGAGATGTAAAGATAGACAATCGGACAGCTCGTTCCTAAAATTTCATTACATTATGTCTATTCAGTACTTTTTGACGCGTCTTAGACCCAGATAGGAGTCAGTTTTCAATGTCACAGTGTTCAATAAGATGCGCGACTTTCTTTTGCTTGTATGCATGCTTTCCATCTCTTACGCATCAAACCAATGATACCCCTTACAACAATGGAATGCAATACCTTAGAATTCGCTTCGGGATATCATCGGTTCGATGCGTAGGTGATGTATGGCATACATACGAGCCATCGGATGTCACACATCTTATTGAACATTGTGACATTGAAAACTGACCCCTGTCTCGTTTTGAGACGCGTCAAAAAGTACTGAATAGACATAATGTAATTGAAATTAATGTAACCGTCCGATTGTCCAATCCTAGGTCACGTGTGGTACTTGATTGTATCGATTCCTGAGCTCTGCTGCCTTTCTTACCTTTAAAAAGATGTAGAGGATAGATTAGGTCATGCACCTTAATATAATTTGAATCCTGTGTCCATCCTAGGTGTTAAAATTTAACAAAACCCCTTCAAGAAATCAATTTACTCATCACTACTGTCTGAGTTAACCAGCCAAGAACAACCTCTTTAGCCGTATTTTAAGTATATATAATACTGTTAGGTAACTCATGTTCATAAGTTAAATGATCTGAAAAGTGATTAAAAAGTAATTGAAAGTAATTGCAAATTACTCCCATTTTTAACCTTTTAATTAATCAAATTCAATTTTAGTAGTTAAAGAAATGGCTTAATTACAGTTACATGCAATTACTTTAAAAATGTAATTAAATTACAATTAATTATAATTACAATTTTAATTACCCCGACTCTGCTGTAAATAGCCAAAACAAACCCCGCTAAAATCGCTAGTTACAGTTGATTGTAAATAGCCATTTTAGTGTTTTTGGCTAGTTACAGTTGACTGTAAAAGTCACTTTAACGTTTTTGGAAACTAATAGCCACTTTAACGTATTTTGGCTATTGATAATCAAATGTAAAATAGTCATTTTAACGTTTTTGGCTATTGACAGTCAACTGTTAATAGATGCTTCCTGCAATAAATACAATAAAACATTATCATTCATGTAAGATCCTCAATTTATTGTCTGAAAGTTTGTAAATTGATTAATAGTTGATGCCAGTATGGGGAACTTTTATTCCTTGTCAAATGTTTAAAAGATAAAAATCGCAGGCCCCCATTATCGGCTTATTTGCGACTGCTCAGCGAAATTACGATAGACAAAATTGTCACATCGCTGTTACAATGTATTCGACATGTGGATAAAGAGCTACGTGCATTCAGTGACTATTTTGGCCCCCTATGAGGCCAAAACACAAACATTGCTTTTCACCAAATTCTTCGTATTAGTTTACAAGAACTAATGCCTAAGTATAAAAGTATTTTTTAATTTGACTTGTATCGTTGCTATGGTAACAAAAATGGACGCCAATAAAGGTTGAAAATAGGAAAATGACCATTTTGAAACAAATTTGAGACATTTGACAGACAAATTAACCCAGCGCACAAGCAAATATCAAAAAACATTTTAACAGATGTTGAGAACTATCACCTCACACAAAATATTAAAAGGATATTTTGGTATTTAACTGTGCTGATATTTATTTTGTACAATATCGCTCTTTAAAAGCCTAAAATTTGGTCCAAAACGGCAATATTTATATTTTATGCCTATTTTTGCGGCCATTTTTGTTACTAAAGCAGTGGTATAAGATAAATAAATGTCAGATTTTTACACTTGGATTATTCTTCTTATAAACAAATCAGAAGAAAATGGTGAAAAGCAACTTTCAGTTTTGGGCTCCAGAGGGATCCAAATTAGCCGCTTAACGCACGTAGCTCTTTGACTGATCAAAACAAATGTGGATGGAAACTGCATATGTACCTTACCAAAACTTTCAAAAATGAGTTAAAACAAGTTTAAGATACACTTGGTCAAAAGCACACATACGCATTCATCACATGCACGGACTATGATGCTGTGTCCGAAAATAAAGGATATAAAATTAATTTTACCTCGTGTCTTCGAGATGTCAAGTTCCTATCTGTCATTAAAATATGTATGTACCAATATGAATACGCCACTGTATCCTACTGTCACATGATCGACAACATGAGAAAACGAGACTTCTAACATATGCAGACAATAACCATATTTACCATAAATACCGGGACAGATACGGATAGACGGATAGTGTAAGCCCGGACCAGAATGCTCCTAAAGGGAAATACAATCAAATAAGACTCGATTTAGCACTATTCTGACAGGTGGACAAGGGACTGTTTAGAACCGTATTTGATCTGAAAAATGCCAAGTTCGCACAATTTTCCGAAATTTTGTTTGATTGTTCGTAAAAAGTGTGTGTGTCTGTCAGCAGGCTAGCCAATTGATCAGGATCAACAATGTTTGAACACCAAATTAAATCCGCAAAAAACTGCTCTCGGTAGGCTGGCGATATAGCATGCACAACTCAAAAGAACTCAGCACGCACACACAATGACATGTGTGATCATCAGACCAAGCACAGTAAACAATTTTAATGTGCTGCAGTGTTATAATTTGCTTCTCCTCAAGATGAGTAAAGTTTAAAGGGATGTTGCTTTCAAAAGTTCTTACTTCTTTGAAATTTTCCTAAATAAAAATGGCTATTATAATAAGCCATATTCAGTAAATCTTTGAAAACAACAAACTGATCATACGTCTCATATTTCTCATATCATAGACCATGTGTAAACATTTATTTGTGTTACAAATAGCTCAACATGACCAGACGGTACAAAAACAACAAAAAGCAAAGAAAACAACACTTCCTGGTGAACAATGTAAGGAAGCCAACAGCTGCGTGAGAGTTGTGACACGACTTTTTCAACATACACTCATTCGACAATTTAAGCTGTGAGGTTTAAATCATGTTGTTGAATTTTGGTGAGTCGTGTTTATGATTATGCTGAAAATGGACATTAAAATAAAGATTCACTGACAAAACCTTTGCAATTAATGCTACCATGAAATAGCTTTGTAATTAATGTTACCACATAATATGCTTTTAAGTCTATGAGTTTGGCTCAGGTAGTTGTATCTCAAACTTCCTTAGGTAACAAGCAAAATAATTTCTTTCAACATTGCTGTATAATATAATAAGATAATAAGCATTTTACAAAAGGATATAAGTAAACCATGTTCAACAAAAGAATTTAAGATTGCAATGTGACCAGCGATACTTTGATTTTTTAAAAAAATATAATTGTCAACAGTGAAAATTAAAAGTATTAAGCATACATGAAAAAAGTAAATGCTAGGACTACAAAGCATCAGGTACCATGCTACTTTTGTTCTGATTAGTACTTTGGTTGATATAAAATTTGCAATTTTTAAAAAAATCATATAGGCACTTTAGACTATAACAAAATGCATCTAAGAACTAAAATGGCCCGTGTCTCTTCCTTATAGTACCTATGGTTGGTCTACAGTCTGCGATTATGACATTTCCTGGTTATACTCACTTTTTAGCAAACATAGTTTTTTCAAGCATGATAAAATACTTCTACTGGCAAAAAGGAGCCAGTAGTCGCAGTCGCAGGAATAAACTTTTTAAGCTAAAGTAATGACAGTGTGCTGTAACATATGTTATGGGCTACCGAATATATGCATTTAGTGTAAAGAGTTAATAACTTGTAAAACAGTGAATCGTCATATTTGACCTATTCGCTTTTGTTAAAATGAGGCTCAACCAGAACTGTACTAGTTTTAAGATTTGTCCTTCTCTGAGTAAAGTCAACAGAAAGCCCCTGCTCTGGAAATCACCCAACACTATCCCCCTGCCTTGCCACCAGATGCAGGAAATAGTGTTTTTCTATTTCAATGTATTAATTGGCGTACGGTATATTCATACAAATATTAGAATCATAAAGTAAATATCGTGCATATTGCCATTAAACATTGATAAAAAAATCTGCAAAATACAATATCAAAGTAAAAAAAACAAACAAATTTACATTTTGTATAAAATGTAACATACGTAACGCTGATTTGCAGAAACACATTTCACAGATGTCAGCAATTAATGTTTATGACTAGATCAAACATTTAAAGCTCAAAAAATGTCATTAAAACTTTTGTAAAATATCCAACTGGTCTTGTATTTTGTATACTGCTAATTCCAATGTCAGTAGGGTAACGTAGGGTAATTACAGAAACTTGACCACATAAAACTTAGTAAAACATGGGTTTCTAAAGTAAGTAAGGGTGCAAAGATCAGGAATCGATACAATTAAGTACCACACCTGACCCAGGATACCAATGGGAAAGTGACAAACTCACAGTAGACACTACAAACGAGAGCCAAAAGGTCAGCCCTTTCCCACCAGTCGACCACACGGCAAATATAAGCAGACGCGTAAGGCATAGCAAACACAAGACAGAAAAAAACATAAAAGATCCACAAAAAAGTACCGCCTTGGAATGGTCAGTAAAATATTTTACTGGAGGGCTTAAACCGGTAAAACAATGCACCAACCTCACCCTTAGTTCAGATGTTGATCAAGACACATAAATGTTTGGTTTGCATGAAAGACCCCTAACGTATCAAAGCGTCATCTCCTAGAACATATAAATCAAGATATAAAAGGAGATAAAGCAAAGATAAGGACTCAACAGTAAATAAAACTGAATACCGGAGCAAAAGGAATTGAACAGGTAAACGCTGGTGGGCCCAACAAACAGCCAAAGCATCAGGCCCCTACAATCCCATCAATAGATAAGTCTTAATGTCGGAACCGTCATAGAGTCTGAATTCCGACCCCCCAGACTTGTCCCTGACTGAAAATAGTAACCAAATTCGCAAAATAGCCCATATATTTCAGTCAGGCCCCTAGACCATTATATTTTAAACTACCGAACACGGTTTTTTTTCTAAGAATACACTTCTTGCTATTGGTTACATGTATTAAATGAAAAAAAAAACAGCGAACAAATACGCATGTATCCACCTCCACCTTACCTTATAAAAGGGAATAGGGTAGGCAAAATCGCGCGGAGTGCGGAGGTTCCATAGATAAAGTTTCATGAACCCCAGTCCACCGTGCCACTGAACCATAGCCTAGAGCACTACAAAAACTACAACAACTGATTGTGTGAAGGGATACTGTATTGTATCAAACTTAAGTATGTAAATAAAACATCCCAGAAACCAGCATGCAACGGGAAGGCACATGGGAAGGTTGAGCCACATGCAGAAGGCAGCCGCTTGATAAAAGACCCTAGAGCTTGTTTTAAAACAACAGATATTTATTCAGAAGACTTCTTTGGCAGCTCTTTTGAATGCATTTAAAGACGGTGCCAATTTTACAGCTGTAGGGAGGCTGTTCCAAAGTTTTGAAGCTGAGAAAGTAAAAGAACCTGTAAAGAATGCAGTCCTGGCTTTTGGCTGTGCTAGAGAACCATCCTCAGACGACCTAAGTGTTCTATTATTTATTTGAGCTTTTGGTGTGAGTAAATCTGATATATAAGATGGAGTAAGATTGTGAAGAGCTTTATAAGTCATAACAAATTTATTATAGTCAATACGATGTTTTACAGACATCCATCCGAGACGCTGAAACATATCTGCCGATGGTGTAGTGAAGTCAGCTTTTAGGATTATGCGTGCTGCCCTTTTCTGTAGTTTATTTATTCTTTCAATATTTGTAATTGATGTTGATCCCCATGAGTTGGAGCCATAGTCTATCAACGGCAATATATAGCTCTGATAAAAAAGTTTCTGTATGTTTTCAGGAACATAGAATGATAACTGTTTTAGGAGTGTTATTCTTGAGGTGATTACTGAGCAGAGGTAGTCAATGTGGGGATTCCAGCTCAAGGTTTCGTCAATATATACTCCCAAAAGCTTATGTGAGCTAACGGTGTCAATTTGATGATTATCAATGTTAATATTTATCTTTCCTGATTTACATATATTATGTCGTGAACCAAGAGTCATTATTGTTGTTTTATTGTAATTTATAGGCATTTTATTAGTTTTACTCCAATTTGTTACTTGATCAGAATCAGATTGTAGTTTAGTCTCTATCTGGGTTTTATTTTTATCAGATATGTGCAGGGTACTATCGTCAGCATAAAAATCTGCTGTACAATGATTGAGAGATAGTGGTAGATCATTTATGAAAAGTAAGAATAATGTAGGACCGAGAATGGACCCTTGAGGTACCCCTGATAGTATCTGATTTTAAATCATATCATGCGATATTAATCCTTTTAAATGGTTTTAAATGATATCATGCGAGATGTTTTATATACCAAGGTTTAAAATAATTGGTATTGTTCTTTTTCTGTGTGCATCCATTTTGGCAAATATGAACTGTCTTTGATACTCATGCACTGAAAATCGACCATATTCTGTTGAATTATGGTCGCATGCGATAGCAAGAGGTTAATTACAGTTATAATCTATGTAAACTGAGCATATGTGATGCTATATGTGAGAAACAGGGGTGTGACGCATGTGCATTGTCTTTCCGCCACATTCCCTGTTCCCCGTATACGACACAGGCAAGAGAACATATTAGTTGTTTCATATTTTAGATAATAGCGATACCTTAAACAGTGTGCACTGTTTGTATTGCTATTTGTATATATGTATATTGTTTGTTTTTCATATGTTGTATGTTCAGAGGGCCACATGGTAGAATGGCTTTCATGCCAAATGTATCACCCTCTTGAAATATAGTATAAATAAAAAATAGAGCAAATCCTCGGCCAACCATCCGCATGTTGAACAACCCCAAATAATGATAAATGATATCACAAAACTCTGATGGGGTAATATTTGTCCGTTGCAGCTGGGATGGTAAGTAAATGTCACCATGCTCGTTTTCCTGCTTCTTTGTTCTGTTCTTTCCTTCAAAGAACATTTATGGATTGTCTTCCCTGTTTAGTGCTTTCTTAGGTCAATGGACGTAGACAATCGTGAAAAGAGTTTGTTCAGAAAGCAGCAATGCCTGTTTGAGTTGATATTTTATGTTCCTAGAAAATCAAAACTCATTGATGTCGGGATGTGTCGTAGGTGCTAGGCGGTACTGAGCATTACAGATACGAGGGGTGATCAGAAAGTTCGCGGAAAAGTGCTATTAAATCGCATTGCTTTCATCGATTGTAATAAAATTTCATAGATATAAACTACCATTCATAGCAAGTTGACTGAAATTGAAATGTAGAAAATGTGACATCAGACGTATGAGCACGAGGCGCCGCTGTGACGTCATTTCGCTGGAACCGGCCCATATGTACCCCTGGGCTGCTTCTTGGGGCTAAAACTCGTAGTTGTGTTTGAATTGGTTAATATTTTTAACGGAAAGTAATGTTCCGTCATTTTTAACATAATATGAGGTTTTTATGTTAATCCGCTGCGCTATGTATTCAAATTAATAGGTTTCAGTCCGAAGGGCAGGCCTAAAATGCGTCATTTTTTCGAATTTTTGTAAATTTTAAATAATAAACTTATTTTCTTTTCAGTGTTCATCACAATACTTATAATACTGGGCTTAACAAATCAATATTAGATCTACTGTCCTGAAAAAAGGTGTTTTTCGAAGTGAGCAAAGGGTTTATTTTAACGAATTGGCATGCTAAAACAGGCAATGGGTTCACAGAAGTTGATTATTTTGCCTTTTTGACAGTACTGTTATTCGTTTTGATTAAGAACACAATCCGTTAGATGTAAATCTTTGAAAGTTTGCATAGAAGAAACGTAAATATGTCGTTAAATATGCACAGAACCCGATATGGGCTATCACAGCATAACAGTAATATACAAAACGTGAAGTTTAATTGGTTGTGTAGTAAAACGTCAAGATGCAACGTAAAATAGGCCGGTTCGCACTATATAGCATTGCCTTGACGAAAACTGTGACTCACGTAGACGAATAACATTAAGCATGTTGTATGCGATCAACTGCATATGTGTTGCAGTGTTGTATGCTGTAATTCAAGCTCTACTGATCAAACGATGTAGAAATGGCAACTACTTTCCGCGAACTTTCTGATCACCCCTCGTAAAGTATCTTGCCAAGGAACGAAAACAATAACTGCATAAGGCTCGAATCAGATACTTCTCGATCTAAAGTTGAGCACTCTACCACTGAGCCAATGAGTAAAGCAGGCATGGTACGCTAGTTCGGTTCTTATCATAAATGCGATTAGTAAATGCTAAGCTACAAAAGGGAGCCCTCCCATGCACGACGTCATATCTACAAATGGGCGTAATAATGCGGTGTCTGATCAGGATCTTCATTAAAAAGTTTTGTTCACAGGATATTTTATTAAAAAATTGAGAAAAAAAACATACCATCTCGCATCCATACTTTTGTGAATGGGCTCGTTCTACTGATAAGAGTAGGCAAGTCCATTCGGCTTAAAGCTGCATAGTCTGTAACTTTTGATAATTTTCGAAAATTTTTATTTTCTTTTTAAATCATTTGTAAAAGTAGAATTTAGTTATGTTTTCACAAAACATCTGTTCACTATACATGTAGCTGAAAACTGCACGGAAAAATGAATTATCTTATAAAACAGGAGTGTTTTTCTCTTGTTGGTAATTATACTAGAGGACTTTGAAAACGCATCACCATATTTTTGCACTTTTCTTGCAAACCGCATTATGCGATTGAAAAGTTACTCGCAGGTTTTAATGTGCAACCCAGAATTGGTATTAATCAGCCGCTAATTTGACTGCACTATCACGCGACGGTGTTGATGACGTCACATGGGTACATACAGCATCCAGCACCCTTCTGCACAGTTAAATGAAGCTTTTTGATTAGTTTTATGTTTAAACTGCGGCGTGTATGACACCATATCACCAAAAGAGTTTATAGACTTTTTCTAATAAAAAGTAATTGATAACTTCAATATTTCGAAAATTAACGTCAAATTTGAACATCAATTTATAGCTCCTTTTGAGAAACATCTCCATAAGCCACCTTTATGCACGTCATGATTACTGATATCGACTACATAGACTTGCAGTCATGTGTAATTTTAGAGGGGTGTAATTTTGAGCATATCGAACTGTTAGTTCATTTCTAATCGTTCAATGATGAATGTGCAATCGTGAAAGAAGCAAAAGACGCAAATCTGTTGAGTTAGGAATCAAAACTAACGCGTGTTAACTTGCAGCTGAATTTGTGTCCTTCAAAATTGACCACCCCTGTCTTATAACGGATACTTTTTCAATACCTTAAAGTAAACTTACAACCATGAATTTTCTAGGACACACTACAAGATGGTCAGACTATGATATGCGATAATAATTATCTCGCTGACATTCTCAGGGTTTGTGAAATAAAGGATTTAATCTGGGTGATGCGTTTTCAAAGTCCTTAAGTATATTTGCGTCCCTCCAATAATTATAGACAGTTAATTTTATCATAAATGCTGTTGTTTTGATACTGATAATTTGTTAAGTTTTACGAAATTGGTAAAATGTTCACCTGAATTTTCGTTATTTTACTGTGTTCTTGAACAATAGAAACATTAGTTCTAAAATTAAAAGATCAAAAGTTACCGACTATGCAGCTTTAAATTGGTTAATATTTTTCATAAGAGTGTTCTATCGAGGGGAAAATATGAAAATGAACAATCGAACTGCTTTTGTTCTTGAGACGTACCACACATTTTGCGCTTTCATCTTTTTTTCTTACAAAATTTACGTGGGGTTATCAGCAGACGACTAAAGCTGTCGCAAGTAAGATGAGATCAAGAGTTAAACATTTATTTTGCGATAGGCCTTTTTCATGCAAACCAAACATCTGTGTCTTGATCCACATCTGAACTAAGGGTGAGGTCTGCGCCATGAAACCGGTTTAAGCCCTCTAGTAAAATATTTTTACTGACTGATCCAAGGTGGTACTTCTTTTGTGGATCATTTGTGTTATTTATGTCTCAGTACTACACACTGTTAAGATAAACTTCCACGCTGTGGATGTAAACAAATACATATACATACAGACTCCCATTGGATTATTGATTTTTTGAGGTTATAGGTCATGTTTACGCTGTACAATGTGAGGTACTGGTCTTGTGTTTGTCATGTTTTCGCGTCTATGCATTGCTGCCTTGTGGTCACCTGCTGGGAAAGGGCTGACCTCTTGGCTTTTGTTTGTGATGTTTAATTGTATTTTGTCACTTTCCCATGTGGTATGCTGGGTCAAGTGTGGTGCTTGATTGTATCGATTCCTGATCTTTGCCACCTTTCTTACTTTGTGTCAAAGTCTGTTTTCCGTACCACAATTTCTCAAGATAAGAAATTGCTGTTAACGTCGCACTTTCAAGTACGATGGCGGCCCCAGGGGGCGGCCCAATTTTATATGCTTACTGAGTTTCGTTGTCTTTCTTCAATATAATTTATAAAATAGTGGTCACTATTACAGACCCGAGAATCACTAGTCCAGGGTACTATCTGGATTATTCCTTGTTCATATGTGCATTGGCCAAAAATAAACTAAACCGCTTGAAAATCAAGTACTTATTTGTCATTTGCAAAACATCCTTGGTTTAGTAATGGGGCTGAAAATAAGAATAAGTATTGCCAAGAGGCATGAGGTCGTCATGCCTTGATTCCGGTGCCGTTAGTTAACAGATGATCGGGCCCAGGACGACGACATTTAACAATTCGATATCCCTATGACTTTATCTTCCCCAAATATGTATGGCATGGTTATTTGAGGAATATACATCCGCCGTCAAGTATCGAGTTTAGTTTCCTATTAGCCATGGTGGCTGAATTGACAGACACTCAGATGGTTTGCTCCTCACGTGACGTGTCATTGGTTTTGCTGTCGTTTGCTAACTTTTCTTACCTAATCAACTTTTTCGAAACATTATTTCATGAGTACTATCAGAGTATGAAACGGTTTAGATCCAGACCAGGACCGTTGTTTTGTCTGCCCTGATCTGGGCACAGACAGTTTACAAAGGTTATCAGCAGACGAGTAAAGCTGCAGCAAGTAAGGTGAGATCAAGAGTTAAACATTTACGTTGAGAAGTTGGAATGTTATAGGAAAGATCATATGTAAAATAGGAAATGCTTTTGTATAATAATAATCAGTAAAATATGTGCCAGTTCATCACATTTTACACACTATATTATATACCAGACATACAGTGATGCACTGAATAACTTATTTCTTCCCCGAAGTAAATCTATCTCCCTCTGCGATGGACCTCGCTGCCCAGACCTCAGAGGCAATTAGGTTATCAAAACACAGCCATAAGTTGTTGTTTCGTGTATCTTCCCCAAATTTCAAAATAAACACTTTCAGGCGAAATGTAAGTTTTATCGCTGTCAGAAAATGTATCTGTGTACCGTTACACTAGACTGTTGTATGCCGAGATCTTTGTAGAGTTTGGTCTTTGACCATTGTACAAATGTACCACGACCGCAGTTTGCCATTGTACCTGCCATTTGTGGGCATATACATATTTGATGTTTCATGCTAACCTCAGTGACTCCTAAATGCGTACATTTTACCAAGGTCTTCACTGTTTGATAAGAGAAAATGATCCCCAGAGAAAGATATACCATTGAATTTAAAACTAACAGCTTGTGACCTTTCGATATATTTTTTTTTCCTGGGCAAGCTTGAACAAGCGGTTACATGTAACCAGTACTTCGTGCACATACTTTCGCTCGTACCTGACAACAACCCTTCTTGAATGATTCATTCAGCGGAAGGGAGGAGAATGGCCGTAGAAATTATTTCATGATCAACATGATCAATCTCCACGAAGGTATGGGACCGGACCGGGATCGAACTCGCGACCCCTAGATCTGCAGTCAAACACGCATCGGTAGCAAACCACTCATAACATGTGTTTCTTTCCAGACATCAAACTAAAAAAAAATGTGTTCAAGTAATTTTTTCCCGATCTGGATCCAAACCCGTTGACACTCTGATAGTGTTCCTAATTTTTGTTGTTGAAAATATTACGTTTAAAAAAAGTCAGCAGACGACAACAAAAGCATGGGAAATTATCCAGCATGCAAATAGCTAAAGAAGCAAATTGTCACTATGCGTACAAAAGGTTGGACTCCGTGGCATTTTCTTAGTAAAAGCTGATTTTTTTAACTTCGTAGTGCCGACCGAGTTTTCCGCCAAAATTACGATTAATTTCTACAATTCGGTGAAAATCAACACTTATTTTACATTCATTTTATCAGAATTTACAACATGTTTAATAAAGTATTTTTCTTTTAGTTTGTGCGATAATTTTTTTTCGTAGCTACAATCACAGGAAATCAGCGTGCACAATTGCACAGGTTTCATAGTTTGTACATATGCATTTTCTGCGGCTGCATTGTACATTTATCCATTTATACTACGTATTTTTACCAAAATTAGCATGTGCTTATCTAAATCATATGCGTCATCTTTATATTTAGGCAAAAACAATAGCTCATGCGACATCGATGACGGGCGTAGCAAGTACGCTGAATAAATTACACATGCCAACGGGGGCTACTGTAACGAGCATACATTCTCATCAATTACATCCCTTTTTGAAATGGGGACTTCTCTTAAAGGTAAGAATTCGCACCCGGAGGGAAGGAATTACATCCTAAAAGAGCAATCGCTTACTGTATTCAAAACCACCATGGTTCATATGAGACGATTTCTCTTGAATGTGTACAATTTTCATGACGCACGTGCGTAGCTACGCCTGAAGAGATAGCTCTCACGAAGAACCAATATACATTTTGATATTTTATAAGCCCAAACATTGTCGCAGTTCTAAACTAAGAAAATGTGGCAACGCCAATGCCGCAAACTATGCACGAATCTAAGGCGATTTGTCAGACCAAGACAGAATCACAAACTCTGTGTGTGTGTGTGTGTGTGTGTGTGTGTGTGTGTGTGTGTGTGTGTGTGTGTGTGTGTGTGTCCTACCGACAACAAAAGTCATATGTAGAATTGGCCACAGTTTTAAAGCTCATTCGAAATGCTGATTGAGCAGATAATCAAACCCCGCGACCCCTGGTGCACAAGGCGAGTGATTTATCGTCACAGCTGCTGATCACAGATATGTCACATGACAATGATGAGACTCTCAGGAGACTATTCACATGAGCACCAAAAATTACAAGCCACTTCATGACAAAACTAGCAATGTAACATGAGCTTACTCTGAGCAGAGTATTTACTATCATGTCGCTAAGGTTCGCTTCCCAATAAGCAAACACAAGCGGGCCACTATCGGGCCCGTCAGTGAAACGCCATTCAAACGGCGTGCTGGCGGGCCGACATTGGCCCGATACTGTATGCTGTCTTCGTTCGAGTACAGGGACTCTCCTGACTGTTAACGAGGACTGTTCAGTCTGTTTAGATACACAGACGATATGAGCCTTGTCGCGAGAAAACCTGTTTACAGGGTTTCCGCCAAGCGAGTTTCAAACCAGTCTCCTCAGCTACATAGACTATGTAGAAAATTGGAGCAAGTTTACATATGATACTTTCCAAAAAGTGAATAACAAAGGCGCTGATCAGACTGCGCGGATGCGCAGGCTGGTATGCGCCTGTGTTGTTCGCAAAACCCCGAAGACATGTTTACTCGCGTCGAGAGCCTTTAGTTAAGATTGCGTAACAGAATATTTTTTCTTATTTCTCAGCCAAAACATATGCTGTGTGTACCCAAAAGAATCGTTTCAATGAGACGGTCCTTTTAAGCATCAAAAACACATGCTAAAACTACCGAGCGGAAAGTAAATAATTTCAATTATACGCTCGAACATTTTGTTTATCCTAACCTGTGTAAGTGATCGCTGGGTGCATAAGGCTCTTACTGTCGTGCCAACCAAGAGTGACAGTGACGTCATATTTTGTTTACAATTGTTAAGTAAAACATTAACTTGTACACTCCACTTAAACTAATGCAAATCGATAGATAACTTGTGTATTAATCCTATCCGCATGGTATGTTTAACACGCAAGTGATCTATCGATTCTAAGTCCATGATAACATTGTAAACAAAACATGACGTCACTGTCACTCTTGGCTGGCAGGACAGTACCTGTGTGAGTTATCGTTTGGTGCTCAAGGCTCTTAGTTGTATTTACAACACTAACCACAGATTTACACATACCACAGATTTACACATGCATTGTCAACTAAGTGCACGTTGTAAAAGTTATGCACATCAAAGGAAGACTTTAAAACGAGCAAAGGAAATAATTCGTTCTTAGAGGGAGCGAATGCAATTTCCAATGGTTGGAAAGAAACTTGATTTCCACACTGTGCGATTCCGCTGAATCCATACGATTTCATTACGCACGCGCGTAACTACATAATGGGAGTTACGCCTATGTAGGTGCTAATATGGAGTCACTTTTGAAGGGTGATAGAAAGTAGAAAACAATTTCGAAAATGCGTCAATCCAAAAGCCATACTGATTTGAATCCTTAAACTGGTCAAGTATCCATCCCTCTTTGCGTTGGTTGATTAGGTCTATGAATCTAAGAATAAATTTCATAAAACCGAGAAAGATTTAAGTAATCAGATAGTCTTATGTTATCTTGTTTTGGGTGTTTTTTTCCTCTTAATATGACAGCTTGACGAAGATTAAATAACTAAACTTTCAATGTTGAGAATTTCTGGATAAACCCCATCAGTGTTTTCCAGGGATGGGGGCAAGATTAACCCATCAGTGTTGACATGGAGTGACAGGGTCATCCTATCGCTATATAACTATTGTTATGTATCCAATGTTTCAGGTTGCGTCCATTCAGTGTGTGTGTGTGTGTGTGTGTGTGTTTTGTGTTGGATACTTGTTTTGTGGTGTGGTCCTTGATGTCCTATCTAGTTTAGCAATCATCTGGCTGAGGAAGGGAGAGCTGGTTGCTTTGCTTTAATTGTGTTGTGGCTGTGTTCTGTGTCTCTTCCTTACGGTACCACTGGTTGATCTGCAGTATGTGATGGTGGCATTTCCAGGTCATACTTACAATGTCATACTGTTTTAGTCTTCAATCCACCACTCGAAGCTCTGGTGTTAAAGTTAGAGTGAATGCATATTTGTAATATCTATACCCGACCTTAAGTCCCAAGAATGTGCGAGGATGGCAGATTTATCCAAAACATATATATATATATATATCCAACATGGATTCGTTGCAAACTATTCTTGATTGGACCTCTCACTCCGAATAGTAAGATGTAAAAAAACATCGAAAGATCACAATATTTGCTAGTGAACATGTTGCCCTGTCAAAACATAACAGTATAACTTGAGATCTGTGTTATACCTCAAAGTAACATTTTGTAACAATGAAACTTTATAACTATATTTCATACGGCGAATGTTAGACTAGATATCGTATTCTACACTAGACGATACAGTTTTAGCGATGGACAATTAATGAACTGATGAATGTCATTGGTGTTTGGGTGGTGGCTGGGTTAAGCTGCTTGTCCCTAACTGCTCTTTAATATTTACCCTAATTTACTACTATGAAACATTATATAATGATGATGTATACGTCTAGCACAAACCTTCTCTATAGCACATCTGAGTTTATAATGCAGTGTTTTAAATGCACCATATGGAATATGGTTGTGTATAAATCCCAATTAAATTAAATTATCAATTGAAATAGACCATTTTCGTCGGCTGGGGAACCAACGTAGGTAACATGCTAACACTAGCAAAGAAATGTATCATATTAATATATATTTCATAGTTGCAAAGGTCATTCTATGATATACATGTAATATACACGTGGAAACAAGTTAAGGAACACTTGAACCCAATTTTTTATTTTTCAATATCCGAATTACGTGAGGGCTTGCGATTCTGGATTTTTGATAGGACACCATGGAAAGTATTGCCAACTTACAGCTTGAATTGCTGAAGTCCACTGAAGTTCGTTATTGTGCTAGGAGGATACAATATGCCGCACGTGAATAATCTCAATTTCCCTGAACACACGTTTGCATTTTAGTTTCCGCACACCATTGAAAATAATTTCGTAAAACAAAAGCAGCATAAAATGAAAGAACTGAGCATATCTAATGAATAAATGACTTTGGTTTTGAAAAAGAGTGTATCAGTTTTGAGTTACATAACCGTATACGATCTGCATTTTGCACTAGTTCCTATGGAAACCGATATTCTTAGATAATCTTAAAAATAAGCGAAATTCGAACACTTCTGCTGTGATTTTATGATAAGAATGTATGTTTGGAAAGTCCTGAATGGTCATACACATCTATTCAAAATATGGCTAAATCATAACAACCTGCAGAATGTATAGACAAAGATGGAAATGTGGCATAGATAGGCCTTGAGCTGGCTATAGACCCCCCTCCCCCCCCCAAGGGGGAATTTTGTACACTATGATTTTCTGAAAGTAAATTATATAAGACACAAAATAAAAGATGTTAGCCCTCTGAGAGTGGCAGCGTTAACGTGTAACAGCACGTTATATACGTTACCCCCCAAAATAGCATTAAACGTCCCTGATAATGTCTCAACCATGACATGTTCGTACATATTTGCATGCTGACGCAGGTTAACACAGTTACATATTTTTAGCATTCATTTTATAAATGTCTTGGGTAATTATCGTTGTATACGTTACTTAGTGTTTCCTGCGTTATTTCTGAGTATCAGTATGGTATTTATTGACTATACGTGTATTACATCTGTCACAGAATATAGTAAATCTATAAGGCTGCTACTTGTATGATTTAAAGTTCTTTATCATGGTCGCTTACACTGTTTTTCAGGTCCATGTTATGTATGTTACCTTCAAAATAGCATTAAACATTTAAGTAAATGTCTCTAACAAGCCCTGTTTATACTTATTTGCTTGTTTGCACAGGTTTATGTACTTCTTTTAACAAGGTTTACCTATTTAAAGTATTCATTTAATAGATGCCTTGAGCTTAAACTGTTATGTGTGTTACCAAATGATACATAAGTTATTCTGAGTATCTGTATAGAAGTTGTTGACTATACATGTATAAAGTCTGTCAGAGAATTTAGAAAATTTATAAGACTGAAATAAATTGAAGTTCCTTATCAATTTATGGTGACTTAAACTAATAATATAATGTGATCTATCAACCTTCGCTGTTTGCTCACATAAACAGTATAGATACCATGCATTCTAATCCGAAGTTCTGAAAGACAGTCACTGTGAAACAGCTCAGTACTGGGCAAGGTATATGGGTATGATTCAGATGGTATTGACACTGATTAGGGCTAAAAAGAAAACAACTTTGAATTGCATGTCATCTCTATCTGTATGCCTTGTTCCCAATGTTCATTGCAAACGATCACAACAACTACGCACAATATGTACCTGTGTAACTGATTACACTCATAAATTTGATACACATCGCAGATGCAAAGAATTTCTCGAACTAAATGGGTTTAGTGTGTCACAACCATTGGTTCTTTGCTTAAGAAATGTTTTTGACATAACTATCAGGCAAACAATAAAGAGGTATTATTCAGCAACTAGAATTACGCTTCGTACTACAGATGGAATGGTGTATTACTCATCACATCAGAGCTCAATATAGTGAAACAACTCTTCAGTGCACTGAAATAAAATATTCAATCTGCTCAGATGCAAAGTAGAATGAGTACTAGAGGCAGTTTCAGGCTTCACCAATCCTTTTAGTTCTAGTTTTGAAGACATTGAACTGTACTTTTTGTCTTTCGGTGTGCCTGCTAAGCCTTGCATAGCTAAGGGTCTTATTGAGGCTGATGACATTGGCAGGAAGGCTGTTGCAGACTTCATTGTCTCACTTTTACTTAAAAAAATCTGTCTTTTACATGCCCCATAAAATGCTACAAGCTAATAAAGTTTTGATGCTTGCGAGGTCAAGCAAGAAGAAATTGCTCAATTTACAAAACGTAAACAGCCAGATGAGAGCTTTAAGGAGCCTTTTAGGTAAGCATGACCTTCTTTCTATTGGACATAATGTTGACCTTGAGTTGACACTGCTGTTCCTTCTGGGACCTGTACCATGGTCACTGACAACTTCTGATAGAATTTCCACCAAAACTGACAAGTCCAAATTTCAGCATGGCTTGCAATCACACATTGAACCAACATTAGATTGGCCATGACGTTGATGTTAATGTCATAACTACAGAGCATAATAGCTTTTCCTGTCACCTTCATGGATCTGATGGCACCAGTATTCATCCAGGCACTAAAGGCAGGGCATGTTGGTTTTGTCACTGATACATAATATACAATGTATAAGCAGCAGTCTATAAAGTCTTACAAACATTCTCGCAGATGATAACCTGGGTGTTGCAGCATCTGAATGTCAACAGCATTGGCCAGAATATGGGGGAAGAGATCTACAGTAATACACTGTTTAACAGATTGTGACACTACCAATGTGTCGATGTGTTAGTACCACAGAAAGGTTATTCCTATCAAACTGATAGAGAACCCCTCCCCCACTAGTTCATCAACATTCTAAGAAGGGTAGGAAAACACATAAAGAATTGCTCTAGGGACTCATCAGTGATATGAAGCCCTAACATGTGCTATTTATGTAATTGTGAATATGCTGCAGTACGACATGTTTCTGAAAAAAGTACCAAAGCCATACACATATACTGACTATTTCAAATGGCATGAACATGAGCTTACCTCCACCCTGCTTTTCTGTCCTTAAGATGTACAAACAAAGATTGAACTATCAAGTCTTTCCCATGAAAACAAGTGAGACTTTCCAGATATGGACAAAACGTGTGGAAAATAAATGGGAAGGAAATCGAGTACCTCTGGGTGAAAGAAATCGTGATTGTACCCTAACAAAAGAGCCACAGAATTATAGTTCATATTTTGTGTGATATGGGGTTACCATGTTCAAAACTCAACAACTCAAACCATATAAAGGACAGAAACATAATATGTGCAGTTTCCAAAAGGTACATAAACATTCTTTAATACAAAAAGAGTTAGTAAGCACATTCACATTAAAAATATCAAACTGTATTAGTGTCATAAATCATTTACATAGGAATAATGAAAAAAGTAACATACGTAACACTTTGGGGTGCATATTTGTTTTGAACGGTCCATATCTGTGATGCAAAAGTAGATTACTTAAATGATATAGCCAATTTGGAAATCTTACCTTATGGTTTGCACTTTTCAGAAGTCATGCCATTTACTAAAATTATCAAAGATGTTAATGGGTAATATATATAATTGGCTGTTACAGGGTAATGGTGCCATTACCAGAGTGCTAGCATATTGCAAAATCCGTGCAAGATAAATCTGATAGAGGAGTAACAAGTTGGTTAGGAAAATTCTTTAAAACCCTTGGATAATATTTGAAGATTTGCTCTAGAACTTCTACCTGATGGGTTTACTTTGTTCTTTTAAGTTGTTACTTGCACATTGCACTGAATGTTACAAACTTTCCATGAGTATTATGTAAACTATATTTGATGTCTCTATAAAAGAAAGGAGGGTAGTTTATGTTTTGAGTTACTTCCTCAGCAAATGAGCCCGAGTAAAAAGAAGTACATGGACCTGTGCCAGCATGCAAATAAGTACAAGCAGGTCTTGTTGGAGACCATATCTTGAATATTAATGGTATTCAGAGTGTAACGTATGTAACCTGGGCTGTAAAATAGTGTAAGACACCATAATAAGGAACTTTTATTCATTTGAATAACAGCCTTATAGATTTACTATATTCATTGACAGATGTAATACATGTATAGTCAATAACTGCCATACTGATACATGGAAATAACATATGAAACACTAAGTAACATATACAACGGCAAAAACTCAAAACATTTATAAAATAAATGCTAAAATTATGCAACTGTGCTATAAGAAGTTCTTAAACCTGTGCCAGACTTTAAAAAAAGTGTGAATATGTCATGTTGGAGACTTTTTTGGGAAAATTCAATGTTATTTTGCGGGTAACGTATGTAACATGATGTTACCCGCTAACGCTGCCACTCTCAGAGGGCTAACATAATTCTTTTTGCGGCTTATATAATGTAGTATTTGGAAATCATAGTGCACGAAATTCCCCCTGCAGGGAAGTGGGGTCTATAGCCATCGTGAGGTCTGGAGAATTACATTTTACATTTTTCTGTGATATGGGGGTACCATGTTCATCATCAAATGAGTCAAAAAGTATATAAGATAGAAACGTAATGCTTGCAGTTTTGAAAAGGTAAATAAAAAATCTTTAATGTAGTACCAAATTAATGAATATAAACTGGTTTCAATAAAATTTAAGACAAACTATATTAGATGCATTTATCATTTAAAAGGGGGTTCAATGAAAAAATGTAACATAGACTACATAGGAGGTGACTTTATTTGTTTTCAAATGTCATTATCTGTGGCCCAGTAATAGCTTATCTAGAAAATATAACCAGTTTGGAAATCTTACCTTATCTTTTGCACATTTCTGAAGTCTTAAAAAGAATTTTAATTATCAAATATTTTGTAGGGTAACGTATGTAACAGGCTGTTACAGCTTAACGCTGCCATTGTCAGAGGGCTAACATGTTGCAAAATCCTTGCACGACATTGGGCTTTAAGAAAAATATGGTCTACAAAATTCCCCCTTGGGGGGGAGGTAAACCATATCCAGCCAGTGGCCTAAGACTCTTGCCATTGGTAAAGTATGCCCTATCCTCCAACAAAAGGCCAGGAAAGTAAAAGACTGTGATCAAAGTTCGTCACACAGACTATTAGCTTTTTGCTTACGAAAAAAGAGTACAATCAGACTTCATAGAAGGAATTTATTGCAAGAATTATCAATAGGGTCCTAAAATCAGAAATTGAATTTCTGTATCCAAAATGGCCGCTTCCAGCCACAGTAATTGCTTGATACTCATCATTTTTACGTTGGAGCAATATTAGATAATACAGATGTTGATTATTTAAAAAGTTTCGTTGATACGCTTAAAGAATGTGGGGAAATGTTAGTCCAAAGTTTAGCCTCGTAATACAAGAGGTGTTCCCTTATTATTTTCCATGTGTATATATTATAAAACCACTATATTCAGCAGTCATTTTTCTACGGAAGCCCTGAGCAAGAACATGCGAAATATTATTTTCCAAAATGCCATGTATTTATATAAACAAGTAGCCTAATGGGCAACGATCGCAGTATAATTTTTGGAGACGCTATATTCAGGGTTCTCACAGAAATTCAAAATCACAATTCCATGATTTCCATGATCAACAATGTAATTTCCATGACTATTTAATACACGGCCTCCAACCACCCCATTTAGCAGCATCTTCACCACTTTGAGCATAAATAAGGAATGCAGCTACAGCAGCATGCTTGTAGGCCATGCATGCATTTGGAAAAAAAACACTAAAACTTGAAACCACCAGTAGCCAGAAAACTAGCTGTCAGACACACACGTGTCCGGCAGCTATTTTTCTCGCTACTGGTGATTTCATCAAATTACTTCGCAAAATTCCAGGATTGTTCCATGATTATTCAGATTTGTTCAAATTCCATGATGTTTCAATGCATGAAACTTTTTTGAGTGATTTTCCAGGTTTCCCGTAATTTTCTTAGCATATTGGCAGATAACTCTGAAATGAAACAACTCCGACACTGAATATTTTTAATATGCCAGCTCTGGTTATATGAAAGTATTTAAAACATCTGAATAAAAATCACCGCGAAACGTCGTGGGTACATGCATTCAGTGGTGGGATCTGGCCAAAATTCAAACTCATGTTTAATGTATGTCCTAGTTGCTTACAAGAATTAAGATCAAATCAAAAGTGAAGGCGCTAGAGTGGTCACAATATTTCTCACATTGTATATCTGTGGGGATTTTTCCAGACTCTCAACGGCAGCTACCTTCCCACTCGTGGTCTGCTCGTTGTCTGTACGGTAAAATAACCCACGAGCTTTAGCGATCGCGAGTGGATTATCTTCCGTACATAAGCTCAAACCATACACTAACGTTCTTATTACACCAACATGTATTTTAATTTTGTACATTGTGAGATATTTGATGTACAACAACTTTATATCAGAATATTAATAAAGATCAATACCCATATGTTTTCAAAATATCCCTAGGGGTTGGATATTGACAATCTACATGTAGCTCGAAGACTAAGATTATAAGAAAAAACAAAACTCCGAAGTGGGGAGCGTTTCTTTAATTAAAGGTTCATTCAAACATATATCAAAATAAACAATGTATTTTCCTTTAGCTCTTTGTCTACTAAATTTCTGAACAGGAATATTCGGGGCATGGGTGGGAAGTGGCCGGGAGAGATGCAATATTGAATTATCCGTCTAGTCAAACAATTCAAGCATGTATTTCTTATCAAAGCTAAGAAATGATATCTGGTCAGAATTACCATTTAGAATCAGGCTGACATTGGACTTTTTTGTTGGCACATGTTTTATTCCTGTCCGAGTAATAGAGCTATGGCACCAAAAAAAGTAAAAAATCAACATTGGGCTCTTTATTAAACCATCCGGACAAATACATTTCGAATTTAAAAGTTGTTGGTTGACAGATTATAATTTCAGTTAAATTTTAAAAGTATATTTTGTAAGCAAACAGTGCGAAACCAGATCAGACGCCATGTCATGTAGCGTCTGATCTGTTTTTGCTCTGTTTGCAAACGGAAGCTAGGGTTAAATGGGTTTATAAAATAGCAATAACTCGAAGATAATTCTGAAGTACATTTTGCGTAACACTAACTTCGGGAGTCGCTGTGCTGTAGTTGGTAAACCGCTCGTTTGCAGGTTAGATCGCTTCCACACACACTACACCTGAGATCATATGGAACTTTTCTAAAGTATCTACCTACTCTTCTATCAAAAAGTTTGTTCTTCGTACTTGACCCATATAAGCGTAGCGTCCTTATGTGGGACATAGGTAAACAGAGCAGACCACGATCAGACGCAAATAGAACGTGGCGTCTGCTCAGGGCCTCCACTGTCTGCTCACAGAAAGTTCTTTGAAAAAAAATATACCACCTAACAACCCTTAAAAAGGGTTTGGACTAGCCCAATTGATAAAAGTTGGAAATTCCACTTGGCTTGACTAGATTAATAGAGCAACAACCCACATCATATTTTGATTGGACATGCAGCACAACTCATGAATGTTTGGTACATACATTGTATTCTCTTTGGAACAACTCGTCTCTGCAACCAGTGAAGGTACAGATGAGCATGTATAATGCAGTCTATCTAGAAAACCTATGCTCAATTTCTCGCTGATACTTGAATTAAAGGTGTAGTGTTCAAATGCGTTCATTTTAAACAGTATGTCAGCTTCTTGCATAAATTGCTAGGGTGCACCAGGATTATGTAGACAAAAGCGCCCCGGAAACGCTGCTAAAACATTAAATTATCCGTTTTCTTACACGGATTTCTCTAAACAATATGTTGTCAACTGTAAACTTTCATAGCTGTAAGCAACGTTTTTGCGAACAAAACCATCGGCGAAATGACTTCTCTTTGTCGCAACGATTTCTGTATAACATAATGCATGTAACTCAAGGCTCAGATTAAGTTTTCGAAAGCTAAGATTCACGTTCAAACAGCACGTGATTCTCATGATTTGAACACGAATTTTCGTTCATTTGGCAATGACTTTAAAAAGCTTTTCAAATAGGTTTTCATGCAAATATATTGTTTTTAAATAAATTAATTGGATAGTAAAGCGGGGTTAAAATGGGCCTCGACGCGAGAAACCCTGCCTTCAGGGGTTTGCGAACAACACAGGCGCAGACCAGCCTGTGCATCCGTGTAGACTGATCAGCGCCTTTGTTTTTCGCGCTTTAGAAAGTATCATATGAACGAAATTTCAATTGTCTAGCTAGTCTCTGTAGCTGAGCAGGCTGTGTTGAAGATCACTTTGTTGGAAACCCTGAAGACAGGTTTTGCCGCGACGAGGCCCAAATTATAATAAGTAGTGCCAATATTGTGATCTGGTCGTTCTCGTTTAGGCTTTACATGAGTCGCTACACGTGATTTCCAACAAATGTGGTATTTTGACAAGTGTAGACTCAGAAGTGTCTGTGCAGCCTCTTGTTAAGCTTAGAAACTCACAATGATGTGTTAGCCAGTGGCTTAATATTTATAGAATATTTAAGCGACCAGCAAAGGCTCTGATCAGACTGCGCGTATGCGCAGGCTGGTCTGAGCCTTCGCTGATCGCACATACCACATTATTGGAAATCTCATGTCGCGGCTCAACATAGTGTCCGAAACCGTCAAACTGCGGACCGCAATTGCTGCCAAGTTGCGCAACAAATCAAATCAAAATTACTTAATCGCAGTGCAGTTGAAATTCTGATGTACTTTACCAAATTGAATACTTTCAATAATGAGCTGACAACATGTTTAAAAACTCGTTAAAAATATTTGATATTTATATCACAACCGTATGAAATGTACAAAATAGAAATCAAGCATTTATTTCATACTAAGCAGTGAAATCATTGCATATCTAAAACAAATAAAAATGGTATTTTCCGTGACAGAGTGAAACGATATGATATCAATCACTGCTGATTGATATTAGCCTCTATTTTCACTAATGATTGATAAAACTTTTTTGGACTACCTCTAGATTTTCAATTTACTCAATGCACCTCACTTCGAAAGTTCAAACGCTATAACTTTTCTTATTTGTGAAAAAAAAACATCAAGTGTGGGTAGGCATTATCTTAATTGAAAACGAGGAACATGTTGGTACCAAAATAAATTAGATTTACTGAATTTTTCGATTTTGCATTTTCATCACCTCCCGCTTTAGAGAGTGAGGCAATGCATGTAGTCTGTAGTACTATTTATGATGTCACCTTACTCGCACTTTGATGCTGAATAGATTTTTTTGTATCTTCAAGTACCGTAGAGTTTAGATTGATCCTGGTATTCTGCTTTATCTTCTTTTATTTTACTGTGATTTAGCTTGAAGCATGGTTAATTGATTAACTATTAATCTTCTAAAAAGCATAAAATAAAAAGTAAAAACATACTTTTTTTCCTTTCTGTAAACACCAAATATATGTCATCTAGTGCACTCGTAAAAATTCTGATGTTTTCAACACACTCGATGAAATATATTTGGTATTTACCTCAAAAAATAAATATCCTCTATATATTTTGTACATTGCACATGATTGTACACGTGTATGTTTAATTGGGGTGGCTACATTTTACCACTATTTAGCATGTATGAAATGATTGTGAAAATGCTGGTACACGTGCGCAAACAACTCATCAAATAAAATATCTAAGTACAATCGAGAATAGTGAGCTATCCCCCACACACACACACTCATACACGCCTATAGCTAAACCTTAAAGGTTGGTCTACACCAATGTCCTTTGATTAGTATGTTAGATCCATAATCTAAGTAGTATTCTGTGGTATTTTTTTTTACGGCGGCCAAAAGGCCGCCGTTCTAATATCGCTTTAGACCTACAATTTATGCAAATTTTCACCAATCAGAAGTATTCTTAAATTGTAATATTCATCACACCAGATAGAAAACAATGCCCTCATTGGTTAATACTCAGACTGACCACGCGATCTTATTATAGATGCAATTGAACTTGAAAATTTCCATGTAAATGGCCGAGAACCAGTCTGTGCACTAGTCTTAATAATGAATATAGGTCAACTCCCGCTGTACAGCATTTCTAATTTGCTTTACTACCATTCTTTGCATGCCTTGCTTAATTGCACATAGTAAATAAGTGCAATATAAGATAACTCACTATATCCTAAAGGACTTTAACAGCAGTATATAAAGCAAATCTTTGTATTTTTTATTCAAGCCATTATGGTTTCCCCGTATCAAATGCGCGTTACACGATTATAGTCTGTTTCATAAATTTCGACAATATGCAGTGATTTTTTTACCTGCGCGTCCTGGGTCTCAGACGCATGCTTCTCACAAAGGACGCATGATTTTAAACCATCAGAGTCCTGCAGGATGCATTAAAATTGTGGCGAAAAGTCTGCATTTAGTATTTGCAACTTTCGTTTTGAGTGTTTTGTTTTTTTAACTTACGCATCGTGTCTTGAATAATATTGGTAAAAACCGGTACAGAAAAAAACTCCCCAACAGTATAGCGATCATTACTTCCCTTGGGAAACACGTGTTTTCAGATATGACCCGCTGTAGGGGAGTTTACCGGTAAAAGCCAGTACCGGACTACTGGTAAAAACCAGTGCCGATAAACCAGTACTGATCCAATACTACCAACCCGAAATGAAACATTTGAATAATGCGTTTTACCCGCAAGTTTAAACGCCCTGCTTCAAGCAAATACCAATAGAATGGTTAAAGTATTACTGCAGGCTCATGAAGTACGGAGACTGGACTGTGCACAGATGATAAAAGAAAAATTAATATGGTATGTCCAAAGGCTCAACTTCCAGTACTACACTTGTAGGCATGCAGAGTTAGATGAACACTGGCTAATGACCTGGGCTCTAAAAAATATATGAAAACTGCGAGACAAAAGTCTGACTCTTGGCAAAAGATGATAATATGATTAAATTAAGGAAATATACTGTCTGCAACTGAACTTTATATTAATAAGAAAGACAGGTAGGTTTTTATATCTTTATTATTTTACTTGACAAAGTAAATTAAGTTTTATCTTTATTATAGTATAAATAAGTATGCCAGTGTTTTGCTTCCCAAATTGGCTTCTATGAATGGCCGGATTCATATGGATACACAAAATTTATAATTCAAAGTGGACGTCGTATGGGATGCAGAACTTCGAGTTTGGGATGCAAAGAATTTTTGCCCAGTGAGTCCCGGGACTCATAGAAACAAATTTGTAAAAAAAATCACTGAATTAGGTCTAGTCTATTTCTAAAACAAATATAACAAGTGTATTTAATGCATTACATTATATACAAGGGCGTAAAATTCATCGCGAATTAGAGAGTAACCTCGGGGTTCAGGCGAGTAAATACGTGCAAAGCTTGCTCTGACCGGCAAATGCATGTTTTTACAAGGACAGTGTAGCTATCGGCAGAGACTCTCTTTAATCAGACAACATGGTGCGTTATAAATAGACAGCCAAAAAGCCCACGTTATAATGTCTATTAATAGCGCTTAACAAGATACATCTTTTTTCTTTATGAAAGATGTATCTTAAGAAAAGAGGTTATAATGGGGATGGATATTTAACGGTAAATAATGGCACATAGTTTCCTACAATTTGAATGTGCCCGCAACCCACAATCCTACACTTAGACTCAGATCAACCTCCGCAGCTGTACATGTATCAGCGTATTTTGCTATTTCCTTTAGGAAGATGACAAGCACAAGCTCTAGTTTCTTTAACTACATGTATGTCAGACGAACATGTATCATATAAGGCTAACTTCCCGGGGCTAACTTGCAAACAGCCAGCACCAAATCTCGGGCCACTATGGGCCCACCAGCAAAACGCTTTTCGGGTGGTGTTTTTCTGGCAGGCGGAGAGTAGCCGGATTTTACGTGCTTACTGGGAGCTAGTCGATCAGTTTTTGAGTCTACATGCATTTATTCCCCGACCCCGGCTATGGCGAGGTGCCACAGGAAATAGAAAGGTTATAGGAGTTAGTTCCACACAAAAGTGATTTGGTATATCAGTATTTTTCTGTAAATAGAGACATTCATAATATGTAAATAGAGTGGTGAAAGTGTAAACCATTTAAGACTTGAAAACTACTCCAAGTTGAGATCTGAGACGGGCAGAATCTAGCCTATGTGACAACAACAACAACAATATGGCATGTTTTTTCCGGGTTTTCAGTTTGTTTCAGTACATACATTTATCGTCAAAATCTCCCGTTTTCTTAAAAACATTAGGACTAATAACATTGTTCCCTAGCCTTTGCTGGTGAAGTGCCTTAAATTTCTTAAATTTGGAACAATTCAGATGCATATCGCTCAGCGAAAAGAGCACCAAGCAAAAGAGAGACCAGAAACATAGCACAACTTCCAAATTCGCTGGTTTTAGACGGAACATCATTTTCCAGCCTGCAAAGACAGGGAGTATAAGGGGATTTCGTCACTTAGTTGTGTTAAAATTGTAAGTATTTGAGAGCCGCCGAATATCTTTTTTAAAGATATTTCTTGTTACATTTACTGTAAACTTCTGTAACAACTATGCCAAAACTTAGAACGTACAAGACCTTTAAAAGTGAGTTTAAAACAGAACCATACGTTAAGGCAAATGTGTTAAATACACGACAGCGATCCGCGATCTCCAAAATGAGAAATGGTACCTACTCCCTAGAAATAGAGCTTGGACGTTATCGTGGTATACCAGCGGAAAATCGGCTATGTAAACTTTGTCGTTGCGAACCCGAAACGGAGGAACATTTTTTGCTAAAATTTGCTAAAATAATGATATTAGACAAAAATTGGTTTCCGATATAACCGGCGTGTTATTGCAAAATGGGATCGTCTTCCAAACACTTTCATTAGCAGACAAACTCAAAACAATGTTGTCAAATGTGCTAGTCGCTAAATATGTAGCAAATTTCACGATTTTTGCGACAGAGAAAAAAATATAAACTGCTTGACAAGTAACTGAGCCTCGCCGGGGGAAGATTTGCTCTACGGGCGTGCGAGCAACAAGGTCGCATTTCAGCTGTGCAAGCTGAAGGGTGCCCTTGTCTCTTGCTGCTGGAATAAGATTCTGTAGCATATAGCTAGTTTACGTGTCTAACACTTTGCAGATTTTCTCACGACGCGGCTCAACTTAGTTCCATTAAGTGCTGTGAATAACATAACGGATTAAATTAAGGACTCTTCATGATGCTCATACGGGAGACAATATAGACTATAGCCTAACAAGTAACTGAGCCTCGCCGTGGAGACCTTCTTTACGGGTATACGAGCGACAAGGTCACATTTCAGCTGTGCAGGCTGAAAAGTGCCCTAGTCGCTCGGGTGCAGGAAGTATGTACCTTTCGCTTTCTGTATCCCAAACCATGAACCTATAGCTCACGAAAAAGGTTATTTCACGACGCGGCTCAACTTAGTGGCAATAACTTTGAACCCATAACGCAACGTACTATAAATAAAACTCTTCATGATGCTCATTCTGGACACAATATAGACTATAACCTAAAAAGAAACTTAGCCTCGCCGAGAGAATACTTGTTTGTGAGTATGCGAGCAATATGGTCGCATTTCAGCTGCGCAGGCTGAAAGGTGCCCTTGTTGTTCGCTGCTGTAATAATATTCCGTCTTTGGTTTTCTGTATTCTTCTAAACCACGAACCTATAGCTCGTTTACGGATCTGACACAATACAGGTTTTCTCACGACGCGGCTAGACTTAGTTATATTCGAGTCAACAGTTATGTTCGATTCAACTCATAAAGTACTGTGAATAACAGAAAACATATCAGAAAAATAACTCTTCTCGATGCTCACTCTGGAGACAATATAGACTATAGCTCGAAGATAAAAGATCTGAAGCTATTTTAAGCACAAACTGTTTACTTAATTTTTTAATCCCTTGTGTACCTGATACGGTAACTCCTGGAGAGTATGTTGGCAAACCGTAAAGACCCAGCTGAGATGCCGCAGAATGTAGCATTTCATCAGGGTCTGCATGGTTTGCTGAGATTATAACAATCTTCAAAAGCAGAGGTACGACCTGGTTTAGAACTTTTATCAAGTGTTCATTCCGAGTACCCATTACCGACTAGGATGGACGAGTCCATTTGTATACAAGGAATTAATGCAGTTATATGTTTTGTTTAGTGTCTCGTAAGCCTTCAAAGGCTGGCACTGTCTATACTATGTATCATATATTCAAATTATTTATATTGTATACAGTGGTGACACTTTAATAAATAAATTATTCATTCATTCATTCACTGTTGCTATGGTAGCAGAATATGTCATCGAAATGAGTTAAAATAGGATATTACCAATTTAAACCAAATTTGACTTTCCTTTCTAAAATAGTCCGCGCAGCTATATATTGCTATGCTCTGATAATGCAATACTAAGTGTCTGTTAACCCTTAAAGCGCCAAGTAAAAAATGCATCTGAAAATATCGTCTGCTGAAGTCGTCTGCTGCAAATAACTGCCTATCATTACTGATGAATTAAATATAGAAGCAAACAGCATGATCCCAGAACAGACTGCTCCTATAGGAGCAGTCTGATCTGGATCCACACTGTTTGCCACAGAGGCTTCTTAAACATTTCAGCAGACGAGAAAAGCAGACGACTTTTGTTGCGATTGGCGCTTTAAGGGTTAAGAGTGTTTGGGCAAACATTAGTACTTATCGCACCATCGAGTGGAGGTTCAAGCATGTTTGCGATATGCACATACTCACATCTTTGTGATCAAAAAAGGATTCAATCAGCCTGTTTAGCTATTAACCCTTAAAGCGTCATCTATAATTTGCAGCAGACGACTATTTCAATTTTTGCTGCTCTTTCAAAATAAGAGTAAGTAATGGTGCAAAGATCAGGAATCTATACAATCAAGTACAACAAATAAGGAATGCTATATCATGAGAATCGTCTGCTGGCAGACGATTCTCATGAAATATCATTACTTATTTCATTCGAAAATTGGGAAAGATGTCTCAAAATTTGTCATCTGCTGCAGTTGTGATTGATGCTTTAAGGGTAAACGTATTGAAACTTTGCATGTGGCAAGTTTAGGTATTATCCTGTAAACAAAGGCATTGATCAGGTTGCGCAGTTGCAACACGATCAGGTTTCTGGCGACGAGGCCCATTTAAGTTTTTAATAACTTCATTCCTACTGTAATCGGGAACTGGTGGATTTATTTGATGTTGTTTAGTTTGTGGGGATAATTCCTCTTCTAAAAACTTCAAATTGAGGTCACCTTTACAAGACACCTATTGATTGCTGGTACTTTTTTCAAAATATAAACACATCTTATGCACATACTTAAAACAAAAAATAGAATGTTAAAATCCAAGCAAAGTTACTTTGACTGATTAGCCACACAAGTAATATCGAGCGCGGTGGCCATCATGGTCATGTGACCGGAACCGTTTGAACAAACTATTACTAATACCCTTCAAATGCTATGGCAATATTGTCAAATATATATCATCTTCCTGGACGTCCTGTACGTCCAAGTAAATGGGATCAGTTTGATATATTTGAGATTGTTGGATATCTACATCCTCTTGTCTCTCCGAGCTAATGTTTGCGTTTATATAGTCGTCATCCATTGGTGCTGAAAGTATACAATAAACAAGTGAATCATACCACCACTGCAACGAAGAGACGAAAACACTAACATTCGCCCGACAGCATTAACACAATTAAAATGAAGCAACTACCTATCTTTTAGTCTGCGAAATGATTGCAAAGGAAAAATAGAAGGATTCTACAAATACTGCATTACAAAAGAAGGCCCAAATACAAAACCCCAACAAACTACGGGAGCAGCAATGAACAATGAAAGACAACAACTGATTATATGCCTTTGAACTGACAACAGCCTAAACCAATGGAAGAGGGGGGGGAGCTAAAATTAATTTTGGTGGCCAACTCTTTGACTTAGATTCTGCTGTTGTTAATACATAACCTTGTTTAGCTTGCAGTACAGAGGCTTCCTAACTTATACAATGTGTTATCTTAGGGAAACAATCAAACATTGTGATGAAACAAAGGAAATGGATTTAACTCTAAGACATTCAGAGTCCCAAGCTGAGCAATGGTGACACAGCAAAAGACATGCACCAGGCACCAACCCACCAATGAATGTTGTAGGTCTTGGTCTTCATTGAGCCTGATGCCTGAACCACCGCCATTCAATTAAAGGAAAAACCAATGTTTATAAACTGTACTTGGGTTTATAACCAACGCTTGCAGACTGTTTACATAATATAAATGGTATACCCAAGTCTTTTATAATGCTTGATGATTTTTCCTTTGAACTGGTCAGTAAAAGAACGCTTTCTAACGATGCGTTTAACTATATACACTTACTTGCCATAAAATACTGGCTCCCCTTTATCTCATTTTTATATATTGATTTATATGTTCTAGGAGATAATTCATGGATAGATAGGGATTTTTCATGCAAACCTAAACATTTATGTGTCTTGATCCACATATGAACTAGGGGTGAGGTTGTCACTGTGAAACTAGTTTAAGCCCTCAAGTAAAGATGCTTTCACTGACCGTTCAAAGAGGGTACTTCTTTTAGGGATCATTTTTGTTATTTGTGTTTCGTGTTTGTCATGTTTTCTAGTCTGTTCGTTGTACCATTGTAGCATGGGAAAGGGCTGACCTATTGGCTCCCTCGTATGTGACATTTTATTGTGTTTTTGTTACTTTCCTAGGTGGTGTCCTGGGTCAGGGGTGCTTAATTGTATCGATTTCTGATCTTTGCCATCTTTTTGGCTTCTGATATGTCTTGTTGTTGAAGAGTTTTCAAGCCAATATTGTAGTTAACCATCAACTCTGAGTGTCTCCAGTATAATTTTGATGTCCATAGACTTGTTTTAGTAACATAGCAGTCAAAAATGTTTTTTTATTGTTGAAGTCACGAACATTTGAATATACTCTTGGACAAAAATGAGCTTGAAATATGTACACCATCAAAAGGACAGCAAATTAAAAAAGGCCATCAGCAAATGGGAAACTAACTAGTTCAAAATTAAAATGATCTTATTTATCGTAAATTATAGATGAAAAAATGTCATTTGTTATGGTCAGGTCCACAAAAGAAGCTTCCATGGCAAAAGAAGGTGTCTTATTTAATTGACGTCCTGTGGGATATATCTGACTTACTATTTGTTCAAAATAAGCATTATAAATATTAAGTAAGTCATCTGGATATTTTGAGGTGGAGTTAAAAGCTACTAAATTACCAGCTTGATTCTGGTTAGGAGGCAACATGTAGTATCTTTCATAACAAAACAAAAACAAATTTGCAGCAAGAGGAGTACAATAAGTATTCATTGGAATACCTACAATTTGTCTTTACAATCTTGAGCCAAATGTTATAGATATTTAGTTTTTTATATAATAGAGAGCCTTAAAATATTCTGACATGATCACAAATATTATATGATATTAATATATATTATTGATGTATTTTAGGTTTGTCAGAAGTGAAGGGTGAAAAACACATTTCTCATTACATACCAAATAAAGTGAATCATCTAAATAAAGTTACCCATCTCTATTTAAAGATTGTTCAATTAATTCAGTTTGTTTTTCTTTAATTAGATTATTACGCAGTGTTGTATGGAAAGTAAAGAAATGTAGACAAACTAGATGCTAGAAAACCTTTTAGATCATATTTTATAAGAATCTAAACTGATTATACTATGGACCAAAATAGACTTTTACCATCTCTCCCAAATTCTGTTTTACAACATTTCATAACATCGTTTAAAATTATAGCGATGCATGTAGTCAAATATATAACTCAGTTGTAGTACACAAACTTGAATAAGCTATGAACCTGATTTTTTCAATCTTTTACGACGTTTAGGTAGCCAGTATGAATTAGGAACTATACTGACGGACTTTAATAACGCAACACTTGGATAACAGCTTTAATAAATGTCTCGAAATAAAAGGCAGAACAATAATTTTGATTGTATGTTAAAGAGCATTCATTTGTGGGTAAAACATGGTAAACTTGTTCAACTAGGGTGAACTTAATGCATTAAAATGTAAACTTTTTGAGATAGGTGTCAACTGTTTCATGTGACCAAATGTTATGGATGAAAGATTCCCTACTTCTTTGAATCAAGAAACACTAGAAGCATCAAATTTGTATCCTGGCCTTTGTTAATCATCGAGAAATCACTCTCATATTGATTGACTGGTCTGCGATACAGCTTATCTGAGTATATGACGTTTATCTGGGTGTACCCTTTCATTCAATAGCTTAAAATCTCCTCTAATTAAGCAATGTTTAAATGGCTAAATTCAATTAGAGCAAATAACGTCGTCCAGTTTAGTTGTACAATTCAAACTAAAGTGTTTGCGGAAGAAGCCAACTCATGATTCCATTATCGAAGCAAAAGAAGTTTACATTCAACAGTCTTTTGGAAAATATAAGGGGAAGTTATTGTTGCGTATTTAAAGTCGGTCAGCACCAATGCCTATCAACGGCATGCCCCTCGTTAAACAAAATATGCTCATATGTTTTAGTAGTGATAAGGTCTTGCTTTTGAATGTTGATGGAGTGTCTTTTTCAAACGACCACAGCATTGTTAACAGCCCGATATCTGCAGGCGATAACACAAATTTCCTATAAAATACACGGACCCTTCAAATTTCTTAAAGTGAAATACAAAACTGGATAAAAAATGGTCCAAACTATTTATTGATATTTAATATTGTTTGTAGTGCACAAAAACAATACAGTGAGCCACTTTAGTTACGCACCACTTATAAAATGTAACATTTCTTGGAAAAAGAAATATGATATTTTTATTCTGAGACTACCAGCGTAAAGCGCATTTATATTTTCATTAGCCACTGAAATTTCATTGTGATCAGATCAGAAACGAATGAGACAATAGATCTTGAAGGACACTACCCTCAAAACACCATTACACATTGCATTATTACGAATGAAACTTCGATCACATTGCACTTTTTTCAGGGTCGGATTTCTGCTATGCCAGAGATGAGAGCCGATTTATTCTTGACAATATCTAAGACTGGAATGTGTTTGTTAACTTCATCATTTTTTAAAAGTTTTACTATTTTGGTTCCCAGCTGGCCAAGGTTTGAAAAAAGTTGGTTTTAATATTTTTTTTAAAGTAAGTTAAAATTTCGCATGATTCTGAGTATAAATAAGTTATGAAAACTTTTCTTTTATAATTTCATTTTAAACAACCATGTATCCGCCGTTTATTTTCGTAAAAAAATAATGGATTTATTGGCGTCATGGTGTTGACGTTAGTGATGGCGTCACTACTACCAAGAGTATAAGACGTGTCAATTATAAGATATTTTAGTGTTTTGATACTTCTATGTCAACAAGTGACTCATAACAAAACAAATTGCGAAGGAAACTCTGTTTGATTATTTTAACTGACGTAAATATGACGTCAAAACGAGCATTTCTTCAAAAAGTTACAGTGTTACTAAATGCAACGACCGAAAAAGGGGATTTTACTTGAATAAAATAATTGCTTTTGGTGTTTTCCTGTCACAACGATCACCATGGATATTTCCTAGCGCAAAACGCAAATAGAAAGTGTAGACATTCAGGTAAAATAAATGCACGTGCAGTTTTGTCAAAATTGCCTTTGACGTAGCAGAATGTTTCGCACGAGTGATTCCTATATTTTTTTTTGATGTCATCAAACAGATAAAATATCAATAAGTAAAGTATCATAGAGAATGTTCGATTTCAGCACTTTTGTCAAAAAATGTGGGCCCTGAAAAAGTGGTGCGTAACTAAAGTGGCTAACTGTACAGATACATGCCAGGCCACATAGCGCAATCCATAGCAAGTCTGACTTCGATTCCCGCCCGGCTCCATTCTTTCAAGGAAATTGAACATGAAATATTGTTTACAGTATTTCTCCTCCTCCGGCATACTCAGGAAGGGCCTTTGTCTATTACAAACATACTTATGCGCACTAATTAATGGTTAACCGCCTAGTCAACGATCACCCAGGAAGAAGTGTGGCTATGTTAATTACCATCTTGACATTACTCTAGCTGTTGACTGGTACATTAAACCCCAAACCAAACAAACAATACACACACTCATGACACTACAAACTATTTTTGTTATACTCACCCTGAGTAGGCTGTGATGTCCTTTTCCTGAAATGTATATAATTTTTTTAATTGTTAATCATATGACGTCGAATCAGTGAGTAAAATAAGGCCCTATATTCCAATCGATAAACCATTTGTGTTTACAGATGTTTGAAACATAATATAAGGACGGTCATAACATTGTTGCATACATATTAGACTGGCTCCCATCGTCAAGCTTGGTTATTTATACTCAAAATATATTTTCATTGATTTCCCAAATTAATGATGGCTGAGTTTGACGTATGTTCTAAGGGCTGAAAGAAAAAAAACTCTAGTGGGAAAACAATCTTTGGATTATTTCTCTTGATCAAAGTTACAGTTATAAAAGGGGGCGGCAACCCTGATGATTACTATGTTAGATATGTAAGATCTTAATACACCATGAATTTTGATACCAGTTTCATCTAAATCGATTGAAAAATTTTGCTGCAGGCTGACCTGAGCATTTGCTGGTCGAACATACCACATTGTTGGAAATCTCATGTTGTAGTTCATATGTTTAATCAAATGGGCATCTTTTTGCACAACTCCTTTTATAGTTGTAAACAGATTTTTTTAAATGTTGCATGTGCTTTATTTACGGTCTGAAAATGTATGCAATTTCATATTATCCCCAGATTCAATGTTTATACTGTATTCTTTGCTGTATCCAACCTATAGAGATATAGTGTCGATATTACTTTCATATTCCTTGCCTCAGGAATATTGAGGTTAGATGGCCTAAGCCAGTGCTAAAGATGTGAATGTAGTGTTGCAGTTTCTATTTACTCACATTAAAATATAAACTAAAACCTTAGGTGTCCTGATTTTAAATTGTGTAAGTTCTCCATAGCCAAAAGGATCTGTTAATCCTGAGTTTTTAAGATCACAAATTATGTCGTTGTGCCAAACGGATAAAGTAGTAAGTAGAGGGCAAAGATCAGGAGACGATACAATCAAGTACCACACCTGACCCAGGATACCAATGGGAAAGTAACAAACTCACAATTAGACATCACAAACGAGAGCTAAGAAGTCAGCCCTTTCCCAGCAGCTGACCACACGGCATCAATAAGCAGACGCGCATGAAAGCAAAACAAACACAATACATAAATAGCATGAATGATCAACAAAAGAAGTACCACCTTAGAACGGTCAGTAAAAATATTTTACTGGAGGGCTTAAACCCGTTTCACAGCGCAAACCTCACCCTTAGTTCAGATGCGGATCAAGACACACAGATGTCTGGTTTGCATGAAAGACCACTAACTTATCAATGCATCATCTCCTAGAACAAATAAATCAAGATATAAAAAGGAGATAAAGCAAAGATAAGGACTCAACAGTTAATAAAACTGAATACCAGAGCAAAAGAAATCCACCAGGTAACCCCCGTGGGCCAAACAACAGCCAAAGCATCAGACCCCTACCATCTCATCAATAGATAAGTCTTTGAGTCGGAACCGTCATAATGTCTGAAGTCCGACCCACCGGTGTGCAATTAAAGAGGAAAGCAAAGTTGCCAACCGTGATTGGGTTGACCACCAAGCATGCAGTATGTTGCAATACATTAGAACTTCTCTTCATACAGAGAGTTTGCGTTAATATATTTATATTCTGGTCCTTTTGGAATATTGCGCTGTTAAACTACTATCGTGCAAACCAAGAGTAACAGTGACGTAATATTTTGTTTGCAATTTTTAAGTAAAACATTAACTTGTACACTCCACTTCAGTTGATGCGAATCGATAGATCACTTATGAATTAATCCTATCCTGCGGATAGGATTAATACACAAGTGATATATCGATTATAAGTCCCTGATAACTTTGTAAACAAAACATGACGTCGCTGTCACTCTTGGCTGGCATGACAGTAATTCCTCTACGGCTCACGGTTAACTGGAAGATTATGTTGTAAGCGTCTGGCAAACATATGGAGACACTTACCTCCGTTTCACTTGCAAAACAATGATGCAGCCTGCCAAAAGAACTATGACGGCTACGCTAAATAATGTGATACCAATACTAATACCATTGATGTCTCGCTTGCAAACAACTGGAAGCTCTGAAAATGTACACACACAGTGATAACAGCTTAACCATTTGTATACTGAAAACATTTAAACGAGTACTTTAACACTGAAGGACCAGATAAAGTGCAGTATGATGCTGCATTTCATCAAGGTCCACACTGTTTGCTAAGATTAAAACTACTTTCAGGGACAGAAATACGTCATAGTTTTGAAAATGCTACCTGTGCTCCTTAATGAACACAATGGTCACTAACATACTTTTTGCATCCATATGAATGTATAGTAAAATCCACCAGAATACAAAGGGTTTAATAATCCATATTCGTATTTATAGTAACTATACTAGTGTCGAAACTGTATTTTGTCAAACGACGTAACTGCTGTTTTGTTTTTAATTAGTTTCAATCTAAAATTTCGAATCCTCAAAATAATTGAGAAATGACAAAATCAAAAACACTCTTTTCATGAGAGTTAATTGGAATCAAAACAATTCCAGTGTGAGTTAAATAGACATGTTTGTTTATGTAGAGAATTTTACACGAGTGTTAATATTTTTTGCAACGAGTTTATGGTCTTGGACCCATAATAGTTATTGTTTCAAAAGTGTTTTGTTTGTTACCATATTAATCTATATCTTTTCCTGCACAGAATTACCAATTTATGGAGATTTTAACCATACGGTTTAAAAAATATGCACATTTTCACTTCCATACCTCCTAATTGAAAGACGCGCCTTTTTAAGATGGAAGGACATTTGTTAAATGTTGCAAAAATATATGCATTTTCAGTTTAACTCTAGCCTCTCCTGCATTAGTTTGAGCCCCACAAGTAGCATGTAACCATTTTCATGAATAAGTGGTTGATTTTTTGTTAGGGTTGCAGCGTTTTTAAATAGTATTTCCCAGTCCATACTAGCTGAGTCATGAAAAAACTACAAATTACCTTCCCCTAAACATGGTTCATTTAATATCATAAACAACTTGGATCAAGCTCAGACCTGAGAGAGTCGGGAAGAGGGGGTGCTCTGATATTTTCATAAGTCCAAGGCAGATTTTGGGGTTTTCAAAATTTTGAATTTTATTATTTATTTGGCTTTCAGAAAAAACTAATTTTTAAGGGAGGTTTTCGTAGATATTTGATGGGTGTCATTCCTAAACTGGACTGTGTTTTTATGCTGAAAAATTTCATATTCTTTTTGGGTGTGCCTGAAATTATTTTTGAGTGAACAATAGCCGATTTACTAAGCATAATTGAGTCATAAGACCCCCCACCCCAGCCTCAAACAAACGCACACATCGTCCGATCAGATATGACATTTTATCGGGCTTGATCTGGGTCCAAACTGTTAACAATTGTCATGAGCAGCAGTTTTAACTAGTTTGAAGATAGAGCTCACCTAATTTCAACAGTTGAATCATTGGCCAGATCAGACATTTTGTCCGGCTTAATCTGGGTCCAAACTGTTTATGAAGGGTATGCATCAGTCATTTGTTACCTGACCTACCGGACACAGTTGGGCTTACAATTTCTTTTTATTATTTTAGTGTCAAGCTTCTGATATGTATTAACAGTTGCACTTCAAAATGTTCATTTTGCTCTTCGAATCAGTATTCTTAGGGAAAAAAATCAGGAAACGTTTCGAGAGTTATATCAAATAAACCTTAACAGATATACATGTATATCCAAAGAAAAAACAGCTGGATTTGCTTAATTTGGATATCACAAACTCACTGGTACCAGCAGAGCGGGATTTTTACCCTTTCTTCATTCCTCCAGAGCTGGGCTTTTGGCAGGGATTTGCTGAGAGGAAAGTAAAAGTCATTGCTGTTCTCGGGGGACGGGGGACAGTTGTGTTTCAAAACAGAATCTCATTTTCTTGTCCCAAGCTTGGTATAAACAGTAAAGCATGGCAGTCCTGGCTTGGACTTTTTCTATCTGTGTGTTTTTTACTGGTCTCCTATTGCCCGCCACCTCCAGTCTGGATTCTGGCATTTCACATATATGTAACCACTAATTCCAGGTCTCGTTTCTCCAATCATATTGAAGTAGGCCACAGTATGCAACCCCGACAGTATTTTAGTGCGGAAAGCAGGACATCGAGTTCTACAATACGAGGGGCAGTCCTGGCTTGGGAACCTCAACATATCAGCACCTCTAACGGTTTTTTTATTTCAAAATATCTGGATGCGTGGAACATAGATCTTTATGACAATCGTTTTTATCGCACACGTTTCCAACAAAATAATTGTGCGCAGTCAGTACGTTAGATTTAGCTCTCGACTTTTGGGAGGCTTTTTTGTTTAGCAAATCTGCTTCTCGGATCTCAAATACGAAGCGTCAACGACGCCATTTTCTGCACCCGAAACAAGATACCAAGAAATATTTGCTATTTTAATAACACAACGTCTTTTCTGTTCTCGTCTTAGTAACAAGACGCGGTCCGGTCTATTTTTTCTAGGATGCACCCTACTCTCAAATTCATAGGATACATATCATTAAAATATGAATTGAGGAATTGTCCTTCATGCTTCATCAAATAAAAATTGGCAAATATCATGGCATTAGAAAAGCTCTATAATCCATAACTGACCTAATGTCAGCAGATTACAATGTATCTTCACTGATACTCGCTGCAAATACGTTTGCATTTTAATAAATTGTATATAAAGCGATGAAACATCTTTAAAATAGAACTATGTCTGATGTCAATACCACTTTTTGGAGTAAATTAAGGAGACAGGTGTACTAAAGTAAATATTTCAAAACAAAATGTTCATATGTTCTTTCGACAACACAATTAACATGGTGCATCAAAGTATCATTGTCGTAAAATGTACACGTTTTTGTCCTTTTCAATGAGCATTACAAGTATTGCTATGGAAAATATATACTTAAGGACTTTGAAAACGCATCACCTAGATTCAATCCTTTATTTAACAAACCCTGAGAATGTCAGCGAGATAATTTTTATTGCATATCATAGTCTGACCAGCTTGTAGTGTATCCTAGAAAATTCATGGTGGTAAATTTACTTTAAGGTATTGAAAAAGTATCCATTTTAAGACAGGGGTGGTCGATTTTGAAGGACACACATTCAGCTGCAAGTTAACACGCGTTAGTTTTGATTCCTGAATCAACGGATTTGCGTCATTTGTTTTTTTTTCATGATTGCATATTCATCATTGAAAGATTAGAAATGAATTGACAGTTCGTTATGCTCAAAAAGTACACCCCTTTAAAAACCGACATACCCTGCCCTCCCTGATTACTATATTCTAGTAATAAAATTCAACGTATTGGGCCTTTCAAAGTTTCGTTTTTTTACGTCTGGTTTATTTGAAAGAGGCTAAGGGCATACACAAATGAAAGATTATGCATTAATTACGCTTGTATCACGTGTCTTTTGAATTGTGCAAGTGACGTTAACGTAATTTTAAGACGTTCTCGATCACATGACAGAATATCTCCTGCCATCATTTACATAAAAACGTCTTCCCCACATGACTGTTAGTGTATGTAGTCAATATCAGTAATGAAAGCGTGCATCAAGGTAACTTAAGGAGATGTTTCAAGTAGGAGCTATAAATTGATGTTCAAATTTGACGTTTATTTTCGAAATATTGAAGTTATCAATTACTTTTAATTAGAAAAAGTATATAAACTCTTTTGGTGATATGGTATCATACACGACACAGTTAAAAATGAAAATAATCAAAAAGCTTCATTTAAATGTGCAGAAAGGTGCTGGATGCTGTATGTACCCATGTGACGTCATCGGCAGCATCGCGTGATAGTGCAGTCAAATTAACGACTGATTCATACCAATTTTGGGTTGCACATTAAAACCTGCGAGTAACTTTTCAATCGCATAATCCCAATATGAATTTACACACCAAATTTGGAATTCCTATCTCAAAGAATTTAAGAATATGCACCAGACTCAATGCAGTTTCTAGGAACTAGGTCAGAGGTCAAGTTCAAGGTCACAGTGACCCAATTATGGTATGCGAAACTTCCTCATCTCAAGATACAACCACACACCAAATTTGCAATTCCTACCGCAAATAATTTAAGAGATATGCTCCGGACACGATTATTTTAAAAACTAGGTCAGAGGTCAAGGTCAAGGTCACAGTGACCCGAAAATGGTCTGCGACACTCCGCCATCCCAAGATGCATTTACATATCAAATTTGGAATTCCTACCTCTAAGGATTTAGGAGATATGCACCAGACACGAAGCGGGAAGGACAGGCAGGCAGACGGACGGACAGACAGACAGACATTGTGATTACTATAAAAACTAAGTCAGAGGTCAAGGTCATGGTCACAGTGACCAAAAGTTGGTACTCAACACTCCGCCATCCCAAGATGCATCAACACACCCAAATTTGAAAGTCCTACCTCAAAGAATATGACGATATGCACTGGACACGAAGCGGAACTGACGGAGGGATGGACAGTGCAATTACTATATGCCTCCCAAAATTCCTTTGGGGGCATAAAAATATTGGTCATAACATTAATGTATTGCAGCAAACTGCATGCTTGGTGGTAAACCCAATGCTGGTTGGCAACTTTGCTTTCCTCTTTAATTGCACTGCAGCGGGCCAGACCTCAGATTCTATGACAGTTCCGGCTTAAATATTTATTTATATAGATGAGATGGTTTGGGCCTGGTGCTGTGTCTGTTATTCGGCCCACAGGGGGTTAATTATTGGATCTCTTTTATTCTGTTATTCAGTTGTATGTACTGTTGAGTCCATATCTTTGTTTTATCTCCTTTTACATTCTTTGATTTAAATGTACTAGGAGATGGTTTGTAGATAATTAAGAGATATTTCATGCACCATTAAACCTTAAATACAAACATTTAGATGATCATTTGATATTCAACAGAGCAATAAAGAGATTTTGACAAACCCTTAACATTAATTTCTTGGTCATCCACATCAATTGTTGATTCTTGAATCAATTAAAGCAGCTGCATAGTCTGTAACTTTTGATCTTTTATTTTTTGAAATAAAGTTTCTATTTTTCAAGAATACAGTAAAATACTCAAATTCAGGTAAACATTTCACCATTATCGTAAATCTTAACAAAATAACACTATTAAAACAACACCATTTATGTAAAAATCCACTGTCTAGAATTATTGGAGGGACAAAAATAATTACCAATAAGAGAAAAAACACATTTTTAATAATAATTCCCTTTTCCTTGCATTTTTTAGCTACTCTGACCATATTTATTGTAAAAATATAACTTAATTTTATATTTACAAATGATTTAAAAAGAAACTTTTTTCAAAAAATGTTCATAGTTACAGACCTAATCTCTTTAACAATAAATATTATGTAAACTTATGTTGAACACATCTAAATGTATAAAGGTTACATATCTTTGTTTTATCTCCTTTTTCATACTTTGATCTAAATGTACTAGGAGATGGTTTGTAGATAAGTAAAAGATATTTCATGCACCGTAAAACTTTAAATACAAACATTCAGATGATCATTTGATATTCAACAGAGCAATAACGAGATTTTGACAAACCCTTAATATTAATTCTTGGTCATCCACATCTAATGTTGATTCTTAAATCAATTAAAGCTGCATAGTCTGTAACTTTTGATCTTTTAATTTTTGAAATAAAGTTTCTATTTTTCAAGGATACAGTAACATACTCAAATTCAGGTAAACATTTCACCATTATCGTAAATCTTAACAAAATAACACTATTAAAACAACAACATTGATGTAAAAATCAACTGTCTAGAATTATTGGTGGGACAAAAATAATTACCAATTAGAGAAAAGCCACATTTTTAATAAGATAATTCCCTTTTCCTTGCAGTTTTTAGCTGTACTGACCATATTTATTGTAAAAATATAACTTGATTTTATATTTACAAATGATTTAAAACGAAACTTTTTTTCGAAAAATGTTCATAGTTGCAGACCTAGTCTCTTTAACAATAATTATTATGTAAACTTATGTTGAACACATCTAAATGTATAAAGGTTGTACATTCCTTATAAACTTATTT